>CM038708.1:48415164-48512664 GCA_021613375.1 Megaleporinus macrocephalus
GATGGACAGTCCCTTCAACCGTGAGTCTCTGGAGCTTTACCTGCTTGCGTTCTCCAACAGGGTTCTCCTGGACGCCCCAGACATTGTATGAATGTATTCAGTTCCTTCAGCAGCAAATCTTGATTTAGCTTAATGAAGTACTGAGCAGTCAAAGCAGGTATTAGATGAGAACTGATAATCATACTGGGTTGTTTAGGAGAAGCTTGGAAAGGGTTACATAGGTTCTCCTTGTGGAAACAACCCAGTATTATTAAAAGTTCTCATCTAATACCTGCTTTGACTGCTCAGAACTTCATTAAGCTAAATCAAGATTTGCTCCTGAAGGAACTGAATACGTTCAGCTGGAGCTCATCCCAGTGCACGGTTAATCTGAAGTTCTTCTCTGTTCCTGGTTTGAATAACTTTCTCACCTTCCCGTCTAGATCAAGCCTTTCTGGTAGCAGGTGAATTTGCAGTATCGTTTGATGGACACCTGTTGGAACTCCCGGCTTCCTGCGAGCTTGTCCTGGCAGCAGACGTCCACGGTAACACCTTCACCATCGCTCTGAAACACAGCAGACCAAAACAGCGCTCTCTAGTGGTGCAGCTGAGAAACACCACCGTGGTCATCCATCCTAATGAGCAGGTACGACAGCACAATATGATCTGTCAGATTATTACGAACCCCTCTGGTGTTGCTCCTCCTCGCTGGTGGTCGGTTAGAGACTGTGTTTGTTGATGTACAATTAGCATTAGCCGTAGAGCAGCCCACTCTGGTTTTCTAGGTCACTCTGCATTGCCTGTAGGTGTGAGAGTGTGGGTGTGTGAGTGAGTGTTGGCCATGTGATGGACTGACAACCTGTCCATGGTGTACCCCGCTTTTGCCTGATGACGCTAGGATTGGCTCCAGCCCCCAGTGAACCTGACTAGTGGAAGATAATGCATGAATGGATGGATGAAAGACTCCAGTTCCCCATTGCTCCTCCAGCCTGGATACAAGATAAGATCCGGTTGGAGACATACAGGTTCTGTATGGCGTCCTACATCACATATACCCACAGATGCTAACCCTAATCCTGACACTCGGGAGCAGGCAGGACAAGGAGGTGTTGGGATCTGGTGGAGACATTGCTAGGAAGCCCTCGCTGTGTGTGGAACATTATCCTGCTCCAAGTGGAAGTTCTGCCATGAGAGGAAAGACATGTGGACGTCTGGCACATACGGCTGAGCTGCTAGTGACCCTCGTACCACTACTTGTGGTCCAGCTATCACAAACGAAGCTCCCCAGATCATTACGCCAGCAGGGGGGTCAGTCTGTGTGTCGCTCCACAGCAAAGGCAGGATTGAAGCGTCACCACGAGGCCTCCATCCATCAGATCTCAAACTGAACCTGTATTGAAGACGATACGGATCCAGGAAACTGTGGCAGCTGCTTGTGCTTCAAACGATCCTCTCTACTGGTCTTTCTGGATGGTTCTGAGCCTGTTCACCAGGCCCTCGCGCAAGCACAGACCCCAACACCTTCTAACAGCTTGGACAGGACGGACTAGACGGGGGGGCAGACTTCCTGCTTCTCTCAGTCTGATGATGCTCCTCGCTAAGGCCGTCCACTGGACAGAATGTCTTCAAGTGAGTTGTAGAGGCAGCAAGTGCAGCAGATCTCTTATCAAGAGGTACACCACCCAACAGTAGCCTCTGAGGGGTTGTTTTGGTCAATGATGTGTGTATTTGGTCAATGATGTGTGTATATGGTCAATGATGTGTGGACCTGTAAGACAGGAGGAGCTGCAGTGGACAGTGAACAGTGAGTGGACAGTGAACAGTGGACAGTGAGTGAACAGTGAACAGAGAGTGGACAGTGAACAGAGAGTTGACAGTGAACAATGAGTGGACAGTGGACAGTGAGTGGACAGTGAACAGTGAGTGGACAGTGGACGGTGAGTGGACAGTGAACACTAAGTGGACAGTGAACAGTGAGTGAAGAATGAGTGGACAGTGAACAGTGAGTGGACAGTGAGTGGACAGTGAACACTAAGTGGACAGTGAACAGTGAGTGAAGAATGAGTGGACAGTGAACAGTGAGTGGACAGTGAAGGGACAGTGAGTGGACAGTGAAGAGTGAGTGGAAGTTTAAATCTTCTAATCTTCTGTTGTCAGGTGGAAGTCGACTGCCGCAGCATACATGTCCCCTTCAGCAACCCCGAAGTGAGCATAGTGAGGGAGATGACTCTCCTCACAGTGACCAATCGAAGAGGACTGTTGGTGTCATGTGACCCCTATCTGAACGTGTGCAGTGTAACTCTGGACGGCTGGCTACACGGTGAGAGAATAGTTGTTGATATTTGAGCTTAACACCAAAACAATGCCCCCTCCCTTCAACACCAAAACAATGCCCCCCTCCCTTCAACACCAAAACAATGCCCCCCTCCCTTCAACACCAAAACAATGCCCCCCTCCCTTCAACACCAAAACAATGCCCCCCTCCCTTCAGCGCCCCCTTAAAGAAGCTCCGCCCTTTCAAATTCAATAAGAACCTCCTTATCGCCTTACACGCCTTTCAACTCTCTATGAAACTGAAATCAGCTTCTTTTTCTAAAGCTTATTGTTCAACCTTTTCCGTTCCACCTTAAACAGAACAGCAGTTACGTTCCAGCACTTCAGTCTCTTGTTCAGGTTTTTCTATTCCACCTTAAATGGAGCAGCAGTCTTGGAATGTAACTGATGCTCAAATTAAGGTGGAATGTCTTTTGAGGAGAGATGAGGAGAGAACGCTGCTACTTAAACTGCTGATACAGAGTCAGTGGCCTACTTAGGCAGCTCGCTAGGTTTGGACACAGACCAGTGGACTGTACATGAGCAAAGATCAGCTACAAGCTTGATAGCACACCTAAATATCACAGCTTAATATCACAGTTTTATGTCACAGCTTAATATCACATCTTAGTATCACAACTTAACATCACAGATCAATATCACATCTTAATATCACATCTTAATATCACATCTTAATATCGCAGCTTAATATCACATCTTAATATCACAGCTCAATATCACATCTTAATATCACATCTTAGTATCACAACTTAACATCACATCTTAATATCACATCTTAATATCACATCTTAATATCACAGCTCAATATCACATCTTAATATCGCAGCTCAATATCACAGCTCACTATCACAGCTCGATATCACATCTTAATATCACAGCTTAATATCACATCTTAATATCACAGCTTAATATCACAGCTTAATATCACATCTCAATATCGCATCTTAATAGCACATCTTAATATCACAGCTCAATATC
Source organism: Megaleporinus macrocephalus (assembly GCA_021613375.1). Classification (NCBI taxonomy): domain Eukaryota; kingdom Metazoa; phylum Chordata; class Actinopteri; order Characiformes; family Anostomidae; genus Megaleporinus; species Megaleporinus macrocephalus. The sequence continues at coordinate 48,418,456 of CM038708.1, forward strand.
ACATCTTAATATCACAGCTCAATATCACATCTTAATATCACATCTTAATAGCGCATCTTAATAGCACAGCTCAATATCACATCTTAATATCACAGCTCAATATCACATCCTAATATCACATCTTAATATTGCATCTTAATATCACAGCTTACTATCACAGCTCAATATTACAGCCCAATATCACATCTTATTATCATGGTTTAATATCACATCTTAGTATCACAACTTAACATCACAGATTAATACCACAGCTCAACACCACATCTTAATTTCACATCCTAATATTACAGCTTAATAGCACATCTTATCATCACATCCTAAAATCACATATTAATATCACATCCCAAAATCACGTCTTAATATCACAGCTTAATATCACAACTTAATATCATGTCCTAAAATCACAGCTTAATATCACATCCTATAATCACATCCTTAATGTCACAGCTTAATATCACACCCTAAAATCACAACTTAATATCACATCCTAAAATCACAGTTCAATATCACAGCTCAATATTACATCTTAATAACACTTCTTAATATCACAACTCAATATCACATCTTTATATCGCAGCTTAATATCACCTCCTAATATCACAGCTTAATATCACATCTTACTATCACAGCTTTATATTTCAGCTTAATATCACATCTTAATATCGCAGCGTAATATCACAGCTTAATATCACAGCTTTATATCGCAGCTTAATATCACATCTTAATATCACAGCTTAATATCACATCTTACTATCACAGCTTTATATTTCAGCTCAATATCACATTTTAATATCACAGCTTAATATCACCTCTTAATATCACAGCTTAATATCACAGCTTTATATCGCAGCTCAATATCACATCTTAATATCACAGCTTAATATCACATTTTAATATCACAGCTTAATATCACATTTTAATATCACAGCTCAATATCACATCTTAATATCACAGCTTAATATCACATTTTAATATCACAGCTTAATATCACATTTTAATATCACAGCGTAATATCACATTTTAATATCACCTCTTAATATCACATCTTAATATCACAGCTTAACATGACATCTTAATATCACATCACATCTTAATATCATATCTTATTATCACAACTTTATATCGCAGCTTAATATCACATCTTAATATCACAGCTGTCATGTGAGCCAGGTCAGTCAGTCGTGCAGGACTGGCACCTGGTCTTATTGGTCATAGACACAGTGGCCTTATTAAGCCTCTGGACTAAGCTCAAGCTCAGGGTTACTCCAGTTACGTATCACTGTCTGACTCATTCTCTTGTTCTGGTATCTTCAGGGATGGCCAGTGGACTTTTGGGCACCAACGACAACGAGGCAGGGAATGAGTGTCCTTTGCCGGACGGCTCCCAGGCCCACAGCGTGGCTGATTTCACTGACCACTGGCAGGTAGGAGTTCTACAGATGTTCCACTTCCAGTATGTGTTGTTTACAGGAAGCCATTACGAGCCATGAGTCACGTAGTTACCCCAAATCTGCCTTGGCTAACCGACCACATGTAGGCTGTTCATTGACCTTTTAGCTTCTTTAGCTGCTGTAGCTCTCAGTTGGTGACTCAGTAGCAGCTCATTAAAACACTGCAATGCTGTAGGTCAGCTCCAGCTGTAACGGTACCAGATCTGGGACGTGCCAGAAGTGGACCACAGAGGTTCCGTCCTGCACACTGCTCTTCTCCAGCATCACTTCCCCCCTCAGCCCCTGTTTCAGAGTGGTAAGTCTCTCCGGCTAGCTCATACAGGAGACCAAGGCCTCCAATTTTCCTACTCTGTCTAACTAAGAGACTAATTAACAAGTTGTCCATCAAGAGACCCTAAAATGTGTACAGTATATTATGTTCAGTACATAATCAGCAGTATATCATAGTCAGTATTTAATCAGCAGTATATTATATTCAGTATAAAATCTGCAGTATATCCTATTCAGTTCATAATCAGCAGTATATTAATGTCAGTATACAATCAACAGTATATTATATTCAGTATAAAATAAGCATTATATTATATTCAGTACATAATCAGCAGTTCATTATATCCAGTACATAATCAGCAGTTTATTATATTCAGTATAAATACAGCACTGTATCCTATTCAGTTCATAATCAGCAGTATATTATATTCAGCAAATAGTCAGCAGTATATTATATTCAGTATTTAACCAGCAGTATATTATATTCAGTATATAACCAGCAGTATATTACATTCAGTATATATTCAGCAGTATATTTTACTTAGTATATAATCAGCAGTGTATTATATTCAGTATATAATCAGCAGTGTATTATATTCAGTATATAATCAGCAGTATATTATATTCAGTATATATTCAGCAGTATATTATATTCAGTATATAATCAGCAGTATATTATATTCAGTATATATTCAGCAGTATATTTTACTTAGTATATAATCAGCAGTGTATTATATTCAGTATATAATCAGCAGTATATTATATTCAGTATATATTTAGCAGTATATTTTACTTAGTATATAATCAGCAGTATATTATATTCAGTATATAATCAGCAGTGTATTATATTCAGTATATAATCAGCAGTATATTATATTCAGTAAATAATCAGCCGTATATCATATTCAGTAAATAATCAGCAATACCTTAAATTCAGTAGTATATTCTACTCTATATATAATAAGTAGTATATTATATTCAGTATATAATTAGCAGTACTTTAAATTCAGTAGAATATTATACTCAGTAAATAATCAGCAGTATATTATATTCAGTATGTAATCAGCAGTTCATTATATCCAGTACATAATCAGCAGTTTATTATATTCAGCAAATAGTCAGCAGTATATTATATTCAGTATATAAATAGCAGTATATTATACTCGGTATATAATCAGCAGTATATTATATTCAGTATGTAATCAGCAGTTCATTATATCCAGTACATAATCAGCAGTTTATTATATTCAGCAAATAGTCAGCAGTATATTATATTCAGTATATAACCAGCAGTATATTATATTCAGTATATATTCAGCAGTATATTATATTCAGTATATAACCAGCAGTATATTATATTCAGTATATATTCAGCAGTATATTATATTCAGTATATATTCAGCAGTATATTATATTCAGTATATAATCAGCAGTATATTATACTCGGTATATAATCAACAGTATATTCTACTCAGTATATAATCAGTAGTATATTATATTCAGTATATAGTCAGTAGTATATTCTACTCAGTATATAGTCAGTAGTATATTCTACTCAGTATATAGTCAGTAGTATAGTCTGTGGTGTTGTGGTGTTAGTCTGTGTTAGTGTTAGTAATGTTGTTTACTCTCAGGTGCCTCCTGATCAGTTCCTAGCAGCGTGTGACCGGAGCGGCTGTGACTCGTCCAGAGGGTCTCTGTGCCGACTGGCTTTGGCCTACATTCAGTTGTGCCACAGAAACTATGTCCCGCTGGAGCTGCCCGTCCAGTGTGGTTAGTATCCTTATAACAAACATGTGTCTCCATCTTTTTCCCACATGAATTCAACCCGACAGCTATCGTTTACATTGTGTACATCTCATGATGAACGGACCAATAGAAATGCTCCAAAACAGCTGGGACAAAAAATCTGGTTCCATTGACCTACATTAAAGTGAAGTCTGTGTTTGGCCTCTCCTGTAAAGTTGCTGGACACCCCCTGCTGTATCTACCACCACACAACTCTGTGCTGAGGGTCTACTTTACTGTTTTTCTCCTGTGTCCAGCGTTATAGGCTGCTGTGATGCTGCTGACCGTGACGGATCCACTGACCTGAGCTGCTTCACGCAGCCTGCGATTGATCAGCTGATCTGATTCCTGGAGAGAAGTACTAGTTCTTGTTGTTACACTTTATTTGGATTGTGTATCTGACCACATTAATGACCTTCTAAACTGCATTGCCTTCTAACTTTCTATATGTACTGTGTATTTAAGTCAAATGTCAACAGCTGGAATCGTGAGAGGGTGCTTTGATGTTCTACAGGGTTTCTAAATCAGAACAGCTTTGAGCTGAGAGAGCTTTACTACACACAATTAGAAATCTGGTTTTAAACTCAACCAATAAGCACGTTCAGATTAATGACCGCAGTAAAAGCCGGCCAGTTAGTTTTTTCGTAGGACTGAGCTAACGTTCCACAAACCTGGACTGAGGCCAAGAAAACCTGAAGGTGAAACGTAGTCATAGAAACTCAGATTGATGTCTAGTGACTCTAAAGTAGGACGAGAAGACATCAGGAACCTGGCCAAGTTCATTAAAAACATTAATTAACTAATTGATCTGTCATCCAAACTGCTTATCCTTCTGGTTACCCACTCAGGAATTCAAACTCAGATCCTTCATACCACCTCACAGAAATATTTGTTTTTTATATATATATATATATATATATATATATATATATATATATATATATATATATATATATATATATATATATATATATATATATATTTTTTTTTTTTTTTTTTTTTTTTTTTTTTTTTTACATTGTGTACAACTGTTATATTTTAGGTACTTGATACTTGAACTGCTATTAAGTGATGCTATAATCAAGAAACATGGACAGATATTAATTACCTGTATAATTCACAACAACCAACAAATAAATTGTGGAAACTTAAAGTTAAAAAAGCCTTAATTTTACATAAACTATACACAAATCTACAATAAGAGTGTTATAGTGTATTTACAGTATTTAATTATATTTAGATGAAAATTTTTGGGAAATACTGTTCACGTTTAACAGTTTTTAACCTGGAAATATTATTTATAAGCACTTACAAAGAGTTAGACAGTGGTTATTAAACATAAATAAGTTGTACTTTAGTTATAGTCTTACAAATTCATTATTAAAGATCTTATAGATGTAGTTAGCACTTTGTAAGCATGTAATAACAGTCACGTGTCGATAATTAAGAAGGAATAAGTTCTGCTTGAGTTAGTTATCATCTTACATATTCATTCTTAAAGTTTTTATAGATGTAGTTAGCAATTTGTAAGCATGTAATAAGTTATGTATTGATATTAAGATATTAAGTTCCATTTATTAGTTAAGGTCTTAGCAAAGTAAATTGCTTACAATGAATATTAGGGTGTTATTAATTGCTTATAAGATGATAGTAAACAATTTTTTAATACTTTAGTTAAGAAGCAGAACTTAAAATAAAGTGTTACCAATAAATTTCATGTGGAATTGTAAATTCTCCAAATCCAGTTCTAATACATTAATAATTAACTGCTATATTTTAGGCAAAAACATACTTGAACTGCTATTAAGTGATGTTATAATCAAGAAACATGAACAGATATGAATTACCTGTATAATTCACAACCACCAACAAATAAATTGTGGAAACTTAAACAAAAAAAACCTTAATTTTACACAAACGTATAATACAATCTTCAATAACAGTGTTATAGTGTATTTACAGTATTTAATTATATTAAGCTGAAAAATGTTGGAAAATAATGTTTATGTTTAACATTTTATAACATGGAAATATTATTTATAAGCACTAAAAGTAAGTTGTACTTCAGTTATCTTACAGATTCATTATTAAAGATCGTATACATGTAGTTAGCACTTTGTAAGCATGTAATAACAGCCATGTGTTGATAATTAAGAATAAATAAGGTGTACTGTAGTTATGATCTTGAAAAATCATTAATAAAGAATTTTCAATTTTCAATTTTTTTGTAAGCATGTAATGACAGTATTAAAAATTAAGAAGGAATAAGTTCTACCTAAGTTAGATACGGTCTTACATATTCATTATGAAAAATCCTATAGATGTAGTTAGCACTTAATAACAGCATGTAATAACAGTCATGTGTTGATAAGAAAGAATAAGTTGTACTTGAGTTAGTTACGGTCCTACATTCATTCTTAAAGTTTTTATAGATGTAGTTAGCACTTTGTAAGCATGTATAATATATAATTATTATATATATATAATTAATAATGAATAAGTTCCACTTATTAGTTATGGTCTTGCAGATGTCTGCTCACAAATAATATGTTCCTATGTTATAAACTGTTTATAAGGTTATTATAAACAGTTTGTTAATACTTTAGTTAAGAAACTAAAGAAATTAATAAGAAAATAATAATACATTAAAATAAAGTGTTGCCAATATATATATATATATATAAGGAGATTAAGCATGGGGACCAAAAAGGCTACAACTGAAATATTATTTTATTTTACGGTGACAGTTTTGTGTTGTACAGTGAAATAAAATGATTTGTAAACCGATTTTTGTTGCAGTTTTTTATTTTTTAACAAAGGCTGACAGGCTGCTGAACTTCCCACCCATGAAGAGATATTCCCTGTGTTCCCGGACTTGTTGTTTCCTCAGTGCAAACATTTACAAGACCCTCCTACTGGTGGTACAATGTGTCATCGGTTTCAAACCTGGGAAGAACCGCTGGATGTTGTGCAAACATCTTACATAAGATGCCTCATTGAAGATGTTTGGAGGTGCTGGGTTGACCTTCTCGTGGATAGCAGAGGTGCCAAATCCTGGTCCTGGAGATCTTCCACCTTCAGATCCAGCACACCTGGCTGCAATATTCAGCCCTGAAGGCCTTCAGCACCTGGTCAAGTGTGATTGATTACACACTAGATCTCCCGGTTTAGGCACCACCGTCACAGGAGCAGTGCACATCTGATCTTAATAGAAGCTCCTGTATGTACACAGTGTCAGACCCCTCCCCAGGTTCTCCTTATCTGCTCTATATTAATAATAATAATATTAGTGAATAAGTGTGAAGAGATCAGAACTATAGAATAGTCGGTATGGAATTATTCCTGGAGCAGAATTAAACATCTGGTTGTGTTTAAAGAATGTTTAGAGGGTCTTTTAGAAATGAGCTCATTTGCTCTGATGCAGGTTTACATACTTTGAACATTCTGACCAGCAGCTTCATGAGGAGCCACATGAGCTGCTTCTCTAACAGGACTGAAGAAGATAGTGTAGATGCTGAGATCTTGTTCTGATAAACAGGTTTTTTATTAGGCGTGAACAAGTCTAGCCATTCTCCACGGATCTCTGGCATCAACAGGGCATTTTCAGACCAGCACCTACAGCCATGCCATGTTCTCTAAAATCACATTTTCTCTCATTCTTATGCTCGGTTGGAACTCCAGCAGGTCATCTTGACCATGCCTACTTACCTAAATGCATTAAGTTGCTGGTCATGCAGGCTGCTTCTACAAACATTAGTAAAGAGTGGGTCTCTCTCAGGAGCTCAGTGAACTCCAGCGTGGTACCGTGATAGGACTCCACCTGTGAAGTCCAGTGGTGAAGTTTCCTCACTACTAAATATTCCACAGTGGACTGTCAGTGGTGTTCTAACAAAGTGGAAGTGATTGAGAACAACAGCAACTCAGACACCAAGTGGTAGAACACGTACAATGACAGAGCGGGTCAGCGGATGCTGAGGAGCATAGAGCACAGAGGTCACCAACTTTCTCCAGAGTGCATCACTACAGACCTCCAAACTTCATGTGGTCTTCAGATCAGCTCAAGAACAGAGCGTAGAGAGCTTCATGGAATGGGTCTCCATGGCCGAGCAGCTGCATCCAAGCCTTACATCACCAAGTACGTCACCTCTGGACTCTAGAGAAGTGGAGACGTGTTCTCTGGAGTGACCAATCACGCTTCTCCGTCTGGTAATCCAGTGGACAAGTCTGGGTTTATTGGTTGCCAAGAGAACGGTACTTGTCTGACTGCATTGTGTCGAGTGTAAAGTTTGGTGGAGGGGGGATTGTGGTGTGGGGTTGTTTTTCAGCAGGTGGGCTCAGACCCTCAGTTCCAATGAAAGGAACTCTTAATGCTTCAGCAGAACCAAGAGACTCTGGACAATTTCATGCTCCCAACTTTGTGGGGACAGCTCCATAAAGTCACGGAGGAGGAGTTTGGTGTGGAAGAACTTGACTGGCCTGCACAGAGTCCTGACCTCAACCTGATAGAACACCTTTGGGATGAATTAGAGCGGAGACTGCGAGCCAGACCTTCTCGTCCAACATCAGTGTCTGACCTCACAGATGGTCTTCTGGAAGAACGGTCCAACATTCCCATAAACACTCTCCTAAACCGTGTGGAGAACCTTCCCAGAAGAGCTGAAGCTGTTACAGCTGCAAAGTTGGGCCGACATCCCATTAAACCCTGTGGATTAAGAATTGGACGTCACTCGAGTTTATAAAACACTAATGCAGGTCATTTCTCTAAAGCCTGTTATCCTCCATCTCAAGCAGCGAGGCTTCTTCCCTCCAAGTGCACCTGCTTTATCTCTCCTTCCACATCAGCACCAGCCTAAGCCACCAGCGAGCGGAGGAATGTCCACAATAACCGACAGAGACTCCAACAACCCAAAGGCTTTATTAAAAAAAGAAATTAGAGGAGAATTAGACAGTAATCAGTGTGTTTGGGTTCAGGCAGTGGCTACGATCATAACACGGGGCTTAATATTCCTAAAGGAATAAAAAGCTTGAGTCCGTACACACACTGTGACCTGAATTACTGGGAGACGGTGCCCGGCTTGAGCCATCCCACGTTCCCACTTTTACCAGTATAGCAGTTAGGGAACTGCCTCTAGTGGTCCCATCAAGATACTACAGCAGGAATAATAATAAATCAGATACATGGGCCTGATGGTTGTAGATAGTATACATACACGATATGAGAAAACCACTAAATTGTTGATTTTGAGTTTTCTACATCATTTGAACACGCCAATGCTCGTTTACATTGTGTGAACATTTCATGATGAACGGACCAATAGAAGTGCTCCAAAAAAGCTTGGAAAGAATCCTGGTTCCATTGACTTCCATTGAAAGTAAAGTAAGTTTTTGGCCTCTCCTGTAAAGTTGCAGTTTTGGACATACCTGTTTTTCATTAGACAGTGTGTATTCATTTACGTACTTGTGTATGAAAGCTATCCAGAGATACTGGGCCTGTGAGCGAACTCAAGCGTGTGAGTTATGAGTCACTGACTTCACACTACTGTACTACATACACAAAAGTCTGAGGCACCTGAGGTGACAGTTTAAAAGTGTTTATCTGATCAATAAGTGTGTGTTCACCAGATCTGATTAGAACAGATGATAATGATCATAAACACAATACAAAGTAACATGAATATGTTATTGTGAGAGAAGTAGATCAGATCTTGATCCAGTTTGAAGAACAAAGTTAGGTTCCAGATTTCTCCTGGACGCCCCAGACATTGTATGAATGTGTTCAGTTCCTTCAGCAGCAAATCTTGATTTAGCTTAATGAAGTACTGAGCAGTCAAAGCAGGTATTAGATGAGAACTGATAATAATACTGGGTTGTTTAGGAGAAGCTTGGAAAGAGTTAAATAAACACATTGACGTATGGAAAAGCATTACTTACTCTATTAATACTGATTAATATCTAATAATAAAGTGTTTACTGAGTAAATAATAGCTTCCTGTCTGGAGAAAAATAGATATTTATATATAATCATGTCCCCAAGTGTCCTAAAACTTCTGCACAGTACTGTATACAGTGATTCTGTAGTGACCGTGAGTCAAAGTGTGTCCTGTTTTCCGCACAGTCACCCGTCTGAGAGGAGTCTGGAGCTGAAGCAGTTCCTAAAGCGTCGTGACTGTGAGGTCAGTGAGCTTCGCCCGTCTGTAGGTTAGGTCTTCCTCAGACAGCCGCCCAGCCTCCAGCAGTGGCAGATGGTGTTGAAGAGCCGGCAGTGGCAGGAGGCGCAGGGCTCGCAGCAGGGGGTTCGTCCCGAGCAGCTTTCCATCAGGCCAGCGCAGCGCCGCACAGGGGCAGGGGCCGCACCCACCGGCTCCGGTTTGGGCCTCTGGCAGCACACATGAGACAACAGGTCAACCACCTCCTTGTATCTGCACTCACTGTCCACTGTATCAGCTCCGCTGACCATATAGGACCTACACTCACTGTCCACTGTATCAGCTCCACTGACCATACAGGACCTCCACTCACTGTCCACTGTATCAGCTCCACTGACCATACAGGAGCTCCACTCACTGTCCACTGTATCAGCTCCACTGACCATACAGGAGCTCCACTTACAGACTGTAGTTCATTTGATTCTCTGTATACTTTATTACTCTGTTCTTTAATGATCAGGACCCCCACAGGACCACCACAGAGCAGATACTATTAGGGAGGTGGGTCATTCTCAGCACTGCAGTGATACTGATGTGGTGGTGGAGTGTTAAAACGCCTCCTTAGTGTCACTGCTTGACTGAGAATCGTCCACCAACCTCAACTATCAAGACAGCAGTGTCCTGTGTCCACTGAGAACAGATCTATCAAGACGATGAGACACGTAACACAACTAGAAATGTCCCACACTGTTTGGAAGAGAGCAAGACTTCCAAGTACTACCCTGGACCCCTAATTCCCCCAGACTTGAACCCAACTGAGCGTCTGTGGGACCACCTGGATGGTGGTGTTGGCTCTATGGATCCTCCTCCACGCTCCCTCCAGCAGCTGTGGGATGCACTGCAGTCAGTATGATACCTCCAGATACCTGGGACCTCCTACCAGGACCTTACTGAGTCTCCCAGTCCGTCTAGCTGCTGTCCGTGCTGCACACGGTGGTCACTCTGGATGTTGGATGTTAACTGGTGGTCATAATAATGTGACTCCACTGAGTATAATGTGCAGACTGTGCATCGTAGAGGGACATTAGGACTGAGAGACACTGAGATACTGGTCATTACTGTCACAGTGTGAAATGACGTACCAGCGCTTGGAGTCTGTGTGCTGACAGGTACTGCGTCCTGGCGAACAGTCGCTTTGGTTTATTCTGAGTCCAGGACCCTGAAAGAGAGAGAGAGAGTTTAGGTGCTTCTGGTCACATGACATGTTGTTGTTGAAGCTGTTGATTGTGTTTACAGTGGTGGTGTTTACAGTGGTGGTGATTGTGTTTACAGTGGTGTTGATGTTTACAGTGGTGGTGGTGGTGATGTTTACAGTGGTGGTGATGATGTTTACAGTGGTGGTGTTTACAGTGGTGATCATGGTGTTTACAGTGGTGGTGATGATGTTTACAGTGGTGGTGATGGTGTTTACTGTGGTGGTGATTGTGTTTACAGTGGTGTTGATGTTTACAGTGGTGGTGGAGATAATGTTTACAGTGGTGGTGTTGATGTTTACAGTGGTGGTGGAGATAATGTTTACAGTGGTGGTGATGGTGTTTACTGTGGTGGTGGTGATGGTGTTTACAGTGGTGGTGATGGTGTTTACAGTGGTGGTGTTTACAGTGGTGTTGATTGTGTTTACAGTGGTGTTGATGTTTACAGTGGTGGTGGAGATAATGTTTACAGTGGTGGTGATGGTGTTTACAGTGGTGGTGATTATGTTTACAGTGGTGTTGATGTTTACAGTGGTGGTGGAGATAATGTTTACAGTGGTGATGATGGTGTTTACAGTGGTGTTGATTGTGTTTACAGTGGTGTTGATGTTTACAGTGGTGGTGGAGATAATGTTTACAGTGGTGGTGATAGTGTTTACAGTGGTGGTGATTATGTTTACAGTGGTGGTGTTTACATTGGTGGTGATGGTGTTTACAGTGATGGTGATGGTGTTTACAGTGGTGGTGTTTACAGTGGTGTTGATTGTGTTTACAGTGCTGGTGTTTACAGTGGTGATGATGGTGTTTACAGTGGTGTTGATTGTGTTTACAGTGGTGTTGATGTTTACAGTGGTGGTGATGATGTTTACAGTGGTGGTGTTTGCAGTGGTGGTGATGGTGTTTACAGTGATGGTGATGGTGTTTACAGTGGTGGTGTTTACAGTGGTGGTGATGATGTTCACAGTGGTGGTGGTGTTTACAGTGGTGATGGTGTTTACAGTGGTGTTCATGGTGTTTACAGTGGTGATTATGGTGTTTACAGTGGTGGTGGTGATTTTTACAGTGGTGGTGATGGTGTTTACAGTGGTGGTGATTATGTTTACAGTGGTGGTGTTTGCAGTGGTGGTGATGGTGTTTACAGTGATGGTGATGGTGTTTACAGTGGTGGTGTTTACAGTGGTGGTGATGATGTTCACAGTGGTGGTGGTGTTTACAGTGGTGATGGTGTTTACAGTGGTGTTCATGGTGTTTACAGTGGTGATTATGGTGTTTACAGTGGTGGTGGTGATTTTTACAGTGGTGGTGATGGTGTTTACAGTGGTGTTGATTGTGTTTACAGTGGTGTTGATTGTGTTTACAGTGGTAATGATGTTTACAGTGGTGGTGGTGATAATATTTACAGTGGTGGTGATGGTGTTTACAGTGGTGTTTACAGTGGTGGTGATGGTGTTTACAGTGGTGGTGATGGTGTTTACAGTGGTGGTGTTTACAGTGGTGGTGATGGTGTTTACAGTGGTGGTGATGATGTTCACAGTGGTGGTGTTTACAGTGGTGATGGTGTTTACAGTGGTGTTCATGGTGTTTACAGTGGTGATTATGGTGTTTACAGTGGTGGTGGTGATGATGTTTACAGTGGTGGTGATGGTGTTTACAGTGATGGTGATGGTGTTTACAGTGGTGGTGGTGATGTTTACTGTGGTGGTGATGGTGTTTACAGTGGTGGTGATGGTGTTTACAGTGATGGTGATGGTGTTTACAGTGGTGGTGGTGATGTTTACAGTGGTGGTGATGGTGTTTACAGTGGTGGTGATGGTTTTTGCAGTGGTGGTGATGATGTTTACAGTGGTGTTGAGGGTGTTTACAGTGGTGGTGATGGTGTTTACAGTGGTGGTGATGATGTTTACAGTGTTGGTGATGGTGTTTACAGTGGTGGTGATGGTAACCAGTGGTGGTGTTTACTGTGGTGGTGATGATGTTCACAGTGGTGGTGTATACAGTGGTGGTGTTTACAGTGGTGGTGATGGTGTTTACAGTGGTGTTCATGGTGTTTACAGTGGTGATTATGGTGTTTACAGTGGTGGTGGTGATGATGTTTACAGTGGTGGTGATGGTGTTTACAGTGGTGGTAATGGTGTTTACAGTGGTGGTGTTTACAGTGGTGGTTATGGTGTTTACAGTGGTGTTCATGGTGTTTACAGTGGTGATTATGGTGTTTACAGTGGTGGTGATGGTGTTTACAGTGGTGGTGATGGTGTTTACAGCGGTGTTCATGGTGTTTACAGTGGTGATTATGGTGTTTACAGTGGTGGTGATGGTGTTTACAGTGGTGGTGATGGTGTTTACAGTGGTGGTGATGGTAACCAGGGGTCACCATGTCTACAGCAGTAGTAAATTTTTTTTTCTATGAAACCCACCAGTGAACCTACACGTGTCTTCTGAGTTCATATGAATGTTGATTGTAAAATCTGGAAAAAAAACATTTTGGGGGGCTACTTTGCCTCACAGCGCCCTCCACCACGAAGGGATTAAAAGAAATACCAGGGATTAGTTGATGTAGATTAGTTGGTGTAGAGTATTTGATGTAGAGTATGCTCCTCTACTGTGATGGTGTTGTAAAGAATATAGAATATAGAATATAGAATATAAACTCCACCCAGTACAACCAGAACTCCACCCAGTACAACCCATACTCCGCCCAGTACAACCTGTACTCCACCCAATACAACCAGAACTCCTCCCAGTACACCAAAAAATCCCAGAGTCCAGCTCAAAGTCCAGCTTAGAATCCAGCTCAGAATCCAGCTTAGAATCCAGGTTAAAGTCCAGCTTAATGCCCATCTTAGAATCCAGCTCAGAGTCCAGCTCAGAGTCCAGCTCAAAGTCCAGCTCAATGCCCAGCTCAGTGTCCAGCTCAGTGTCCAGCTCAATGCCCAGCTCAGTGTCCAGCTCAGAGTCCAACTTGATGCCCAGCTCAGAGTCCAGCTTGATGCCCAGCTCAGAGTCCAGCTCAATGTCCAGCTCGATGTCCAGCTCAGAGTCCAGCTCAATGCCCAGCTCAGAGTCCAGCTTAAAATCCAGCTCAATGCCCAGCTCAGAGTCCAGCTCAGTATCCAGCTCAATGCCCAGCTCAGAGTCCAGCTCACTATCCAGTTCAAAGTCCAGCTCAATGCCCAGTTCAAAGTCCAGCTCAGAGTCCAGCTCAATGCCCAGCTCAGAGTCCAGCTCAGAATTCAACTCAAAGTCCAGCTCAGTGCCCAGCTCAGTGTCCAGCTCAAAGTCCAGGTGAGAGTCCAGCTCAATGCCCAGTTCAAAGTCCAGCTCAGAGTCCAGCTCAATGCCCAGCTCAGAGTCCAGCTCAGAATTCAACTCAAAGTCCAGCTCAGTGCCCAGCTCAGTGTCCAGTTCAAAGTCCAGCTCAATGCCCAGTTCAAAGTCCAGCTCAGAGTCCAGCTCAATGCCCAGCTCAGAGTCCAGCTCAGAATTCAACTCAAAGTCCAGCTCAGTGCCCAGCTCAGTGTCCAGTTCAAAGTCCAGCTCAATGCCCAGTTCAAAGTCCAGCTCAGAGTCCAGCTCAATGCCCAGCTCAGAGTCCAGCTCAGAATTCAACTCAAAGTCCAGCTCAGTGCCCAGCTCAGTGTCCAGCTCAAAGTCCAGCTCAGTGTCCAGCTCAAAGTCCAGTTCAGAGTCCAGCTCAATGCCCAGCTCAGAGTCCAGCTTGTGCAGTTGCTGAAGTTGGAGGAGACATTCCGATGCAGATCCTGGCTGTTGGTTTAGTTTATTACATCCAGCTTTGGAGAGAAGTCTCGCTTGTGAAACGCTCTCCAGGCTTTAAGGCCTAAGAACCTTAAACAGAACCATCTGACAAAAGCTCTACTGAACAAACTCCAGCATCCGAGCAGCTGAGCAGCCCTGTATCTCCACTCACTGTCCACTGTATCAGCTCCACTGACCATACAGGACCTCCACTCACTGTCCACTGTATCAGCTCCACTGACCATACAGGACCTCCACTCACTGTCCACTGTATCAGCTCCACTGACCATACAGGACCTACACTCACTGTCCACTGTATCAGCTCCACTGACCATACAGGACCTCCACTCACTGTCCACTGTATCAGCTCCACTGACCATACAGGACCTCCACTCACTGTCCACTGTATCAGCTCCACTGACCATACAGGAGCTACACTTACAGACTGTAGTTCATCTGATTCTCTGTATACTTTATTACTCTGTTCTTTAATGATCAGGACCCCCACAGGACCCCCCAGGACCACCACAGAGCAGATACTATTAGGGAGGTGGATCATTCTCAGCACTGCAGTGACACTGACATGGTGGTGGTGTGTTAGTGTGTGTATGTTGTGCTGGTGTGCGTGGATCGGACACAGCAGTGCTGCTGCTGGACTGAGAATCGTCCACCAACCAAAACTATCCAGACAGCAGTGTCCTGTGGGCGGCGTCCTGTGTCCACTGATGAAGAACTAGAGGAACACAAACTGTGCAGCAGCAGATGAGCTACTGTCTCTGACTTTACATCTACAAGGTGGACCAGCAAGTAGTAGGAGTGTCTAATAGAGTGGACAGTGAGTGGACAAAACACTCCAGCAGCACCTCCCTGATAGTATCTGCTCTGTGGTGGTCCTGTGGGGGTCCTGATCATTAAAGAACAGAGTAATAAAGTATACAGAGAATCAGATGAACTACAGTCTGGAAGTGGAGCTCCTGTATGGTCAGTGGAGCTGATACAGTGGACAGTGAGTGGAGCTCCTGTATGGTCAGTGGAGCTGATACAGTGGACAGTGAGTGGAGATATGAGGAGGTAGTTGTGGCTGATGTGCTCCAGAGCACCTTTCTGAACAGTAGCTCTGGAGAGGATCAAGAACACAAGTCCCGTAACTCAGTGTTTACAGGACAAATCGGGGATGAGCCGAAACAGAGTTGGACTATTTGTCCCACCAAATCCACTAAAAACGGAGGGTCCGAACATTCTGGCTCTAATCCTCTTCTGGTGAGGGCCCAGACGGCGGAGGCACCCGGAGGGGATTTCTGAAGGATATTGTCTCCCTTTGATTTTCTCAAAACAGCCTCACCGAAACGAAAACAGCGTCTGCCTCTGCTCCCTCCGCTGCCTCGGCCCAGCCTCGAGTGGGGCTGGAAGAAAGGTCCGATTGTGCTTCACTCTTTCTTTCAGTGATAACAAGTCTCTCACTGCAGCCGCTGACAGGAACCCAGATCTGTAGGGGCCTTTGTGCAGACAAACATAATTGGGTGGGGGGGATAATGAGAGGAGTCCTTACAGGCCCACCCAAAGCTTGCACAAAACCAAGTGGGATTCCAAAAACTCACTTCACCCCCCAGCATACAAGTACCAGAGTCTTCACATCGCGACTTGTTCTGGCTGGTTTGAGAGAAATAACTTCCACTCATGGTGGAGCGGAACAGGGAGGGTATAAATTAGGCCCCCCAAATCTATTTTTCCCCTATTTTACCATCATCAACATTCCATACCGACTCTCGGGGGGCTCGTGTAGGTTCACTGGTGGGTTTGATAGCAAATAAAATGACTGTAAACATGGAGAGCCCTGGTTCCCATCACCACCACTGCAAACAACAACTGAATGAAACGATTCTGAGTAACTCTAAATGACTCTGAATGACTCTGAATGACTCTGAGTAACTCTGAATGACTCTGAATGACTCTAAATGACTCTAAATGACTCTGAATGACTCTGAATGACTCTGAGTAACTCTAAATGATTCTGAATGACTCTGAGTAACTCTAAATGATTCTGAATGACTCTGAGTAACTCTAAATGATTCTGAATGACCCTGAATGACCCTGAATGACTCCGAGTAACTCTAAATGACTCTGAATGACTCTGAGTAACTCTAAATGACTCTGAATGACTCTGAATGACTCTGAATGACTCTAAATGACTCTGAATGACTCTGAGTAACTCTAAATGACTCTGAATGACTCTGAATGACTCTGAGTAACTCTAAATGACTCTGAATGACTCTGAATGACTCTGAATGACTCTGAATGACTCTAAATGACTCTGAATGACTCTGAGTAACTCTAAATGACTCTAAATGACTCTGAATGATTCTGAGTAACTATGAATGACTCTGAATGACTCTAAATGATTCTGAATGACTCTAAATGACTCTGAATGACTCTGAATGACTCTGAGTAACTGAATGAATCTGAATGACTCTGAGTAACTCTAAATGTCTCTGAATGATTCTAAATGACTCTGAATGACTCTGAATGACTCTGAGTAACTGAATGAATCTGAATGACTCTGAGTAACTCTAAATGTCTCTGAATGACTCTAAATGACTCTGAATGACTCTGAATGACTCTGAATGACTCTGAGTAACTCTGAATGAATCTGAATGACTCTGAGTAACTCTGAATGACTCTGAATGACTCTGAATGACTCTGAGTAACTCTAAATGATTCTGAATGACTCTGAGTAACTCTGAATGAATCTGAATGACTCTGAGTAACTCTGAATGACTCTGAATGACTCTGAATGACTCTGAGTAACTCTAAATGATTCTGAATGACTCTGAGTAACTCTAAATGACTCTGAATGACTCTGAATGACTCTGAATGACTCTGAGTAACTCTAAATGATTCTGAATGACTCTGAATGATTCAGAGTAACTATGACTGAATGAATCTCAATGACTCTAAATGAATCTGAATCAATCTGAATGACTCTGAATGACTCTGAGTAACTCTAAATGACTCTGAATGACTCTAAATGACTCTGAGTAACTCTGAATTAATCTGATTGACTATGAATGACTCTGAATGACTCTGAATGACTCTGAATGGCTCTGAATGATTCTGCAAGAGTCTAATTCTGAATCATTTTGAATAACTATGTCTATGAATAGCTTCCGAAAGGTCTGAATGATTCTTGATAACTCGGAATGACTCTGAAAGACTCTGAATGACTCTGAGTAACTCTAAATGACTCTGAATGACTCTAAATGACTCTGAGTAACTCTAAATGACTCTGAATGACTCTAAATGACTCTGAGTAACTCTAAATGACTCTGAATGACTCTTAATGACTCTGAGTAACTCTAAATGATTCTGAATGACTCTGAATGATTCAGAGTAACTATGACTGAATGAATCTCAATGACTCTAAATGAATCTGAATCAATCTGAATGACTCTGAATGACTCTGAGTAACTCTAAATGACTCTGAATGACTCTAAATGACTCTAAATGACTCTGAGTAACTCTGAATTAATCTGATTGACTATGAATGACTCTGAATGACTCTGAATGGCTCTGAATGATTCTGCAAGAGTCTAATTCTGAATCATTTTGAATAACTATGTCTATGAATAGCTTCCGAAAGGTCTGAATGATTCTTGATAACTCGGAATGACTCTGAATGACTCGGAATGACTCTGAATGACTCTGAAAGACTCTGAAAGACTCTGAATGACTCCAAATGATTCAGAATATGCATAACAGCCTTGTAGCGTTCCTAACTTCAGTTTATCTTATAGATATCATGATAACTTTAAAGTGACGTTACAGCCCATTACAAACTACCGCCCCTCCCTGAGTACAGGCTTGCAGACCACTAGACGGTGCTCTACGGCCCACCGGTGGTCCGTGGCCCAAAGGTTTGTTGTCAACAACCAGCACCCCACAAAAAAGGGGTATGAGCCAGTCCGTTCAGTGGTATTTCTTTATGTTTGTTTGTTCCAACTTTTTTTGTTTTAGAAGAAAACTGGATATCGTGATGCAACTCATCATGCAAGTATCGTGATATACCTAGTGCTGTATCATCCACACCTGAGTGGAGGAATCTCTGTGAGCGAGTTACACTGAAAAGAAGACACCATGCATTGAAAACTCATCCTGAAAGAGGACTGGGGTGCTCCTCAGAGAGGAGTCATAAACCATAGAATTCTAAGTCTAACCACCAGGCATGGACATCAGAACCAGAGACACATCAGGGCTGAGAGCAGAGTACTGAAGAAGAAGCGTCCAGTCCTACCTGGCCTGCTGGAGGAGGAGGAGGAGATGTGACGGTGAGCCACGTCGTTTTCATGCTTCCTGCGAGCGTCTGCAGCGCCCACTGTGGACTGGACCAGCCAGAAGGTGAAGCAGATCCAGAAACAGAGCCCCAGTCTCCGGGCCATCCTGTCCTGCAGAGGAGCTCAGCTCACGCTGACGTGGAGGTGAACAGTAGTAGTCTGAGCCCACCGAGAGAGACGAGAGCAGAGCATATGAGAGCACTCCAGCCTCCCCAACTTTATAGCCATGCTGCGGGACAAGCCACGCCCCCTTCACCTCTCCTTCCCTTTCATCTGGCTGCAGCCGAGCTGTGTGGAAGCCCCTTTCAGCCACTGGAACGAAACGTAGGCAGCCTTTTAGGGAGTCTTGAGAACGGGAGCAGGAATTCCGACTTATTATTATTATATTCTCATCACCATAGCGATGAGCATTTAAGAAGTGATGAGAATAGCATAGACGCTTAGTCACGGTTATGAAAAACTCTTTCATTGTTATGATTACTAGAAATGGCTATAATGGGGCGCAGAGCAAGGAAACACTGGAAATATGGCCCGGGCCGGCGGGCAGCAGGGAGAACTCACCGAAGAGCGAGGAGGTCACGTCCGGTCATATATTCTCAACTCAGGTTCCACAGACAAACCCAGACTACCACCCGTAGCCCTACACCATACAGCAATACACATAAACACATCTTACCCAACCAACAACAACGTTAAACACAATAAACGACTCTAGAACCACAAGAGCAGCACCTCCCGAGAGCCTCTTCGCATGGTAGTGCAGCCAGTGGGGGGACATCACACAACCCTACCTTCAAAGGTCTGCCATCCTGGTGGAGCACAATCCTTACTACCACAGTCCCCCCAACGGCAGGGGCAGCAATCCCATCCCAGTCAGCCACAGCATGAACACTGGAGGAGTGAATTAAACCTGGGGAGCTCTGGAGTGGACCATGGAGTGGTCAGTCCATTGTTCGGAGAACAGCAGCATCTTCTTTGTTTGATGTTCCCGTATCTCCTTTTCTCGGTAAGAAGCTTCTTGAACCGCTACACATCCTTTCAGACCCACAGTGTTGAGGTGTCTTCTCACAGTGGAAGGATGGACAAAAACACCTGTGGATGTTCTCAGGTCTTCTGATCTTCAGACCACAGACGAAAGTGCTGTATATCTGATGGGGGCAGTTTTGGTGGTCTTCCAGGTGGTTATTAAGAATCTGGTTTGTGGGTCCACACTTTCCTAGCACTAATCAAATATTCGTTCATTCATCTTCTAAGTCACTTAGCCTTCTGGGGCACTGGGGTGCTGGATCCCATCCCAGTACTTACTGGGTGGAAAATAGACTACTATCTAGATAATATACTAATAATTAGATTAATGACTAAATAATATACTATTAATTAGACTACTAACTAAATAATATACTAATAATTAGACTACTAACTAAAAATATACGAATAATTAGACTTCTAACTAAAAATATACTAATAATTTAACTACTAACTAAATAATATACTAATAATTAGACTACTAACTAAAAATATACTAATAGTTAGACTACTAACTAAAAATATACACTTATAACTAAAAATATACTAATAATTAGACTAATAACTTAAACATATACTAATAATTAGATTACTAACTAAAAAAATATACTAATAATTAGACTACTAACTAAAAATATACTAATAATTAGAATACTAACTAAATAATATATTAATTATTAGACTACTAACTAAAAAATATGCTAATAATTAGACTACCAACTAAAAAAATATACTAATAATTAGAATACTAACTAAAAATATACTAATAATTAGACTAATAACTTAAAAATATACTAATAATTAGATTACTAACTAAAAAATATACTAATAATTGGACTACTAACTAAAAAAATATGTTAATAATTAGATTACCAACTAAAAAAAATATACTAATAATTAGACTACTAAATAAAAATATACTAATAATTAGACTACTAACTAAATAACGCACTAATAAAGGGCAGGGTTCGATCGCCGGGACCAGCAGGACACGACTGAAGTGCCCTTGAGCAAGGCACCTAACCCCCAACTGCTCCCCAGGCGCTGTGGATGGGGCTGCCCACCGCTCTGGGCAGGTGTGTTCACTGCCCCCTAGTGTGTAAGTTCACTAGTGTGTGTATATGTGGGTGTTTTACTGCACAGACGGGTTAAATGCGGAGGTCAAATTTCACACAAGTGACAGAATAATTCTAAACTCAAATAATTCTAACCTTAAATAATTCTAAACTCAAATAATTCTAAACTTAAATAATTCTAAACTCAAATAATTCTAACCTTAAATAATTCTAAACTCAAATAATTCTAAACTTAAATAATTCTAAACTCAAATAATTCTAACCTTAAATAATTCTAAACTTAAATAATTCTAAACTTAAATAATTCTAAACTCAAATAATTCTAACCTTAAATAATTCTAAACTCAAATAATTCTAACCTTAAATAATTCTAAACTCAAATAATTCTAAACTTAAATAATTCTAAACTCAAATAATTCTAACCTTAAATAATTCTAAACTCAAATAATTCTAACCTTAAATAATTCTAAACTTAAATAATTCTAAACTTAAATAATTCTAAACTTAAATAATTCTAACCTTAAATAATTCTAAACTCAAATAATTCTAACCTTAAATAATTCTAAACTCAAATAATTCTAAACTTAAATAATTCTAAACTCAAATAATTCTAACCTTAAATGATTCTAAATTCAAATAATTCTAAACTCAAATAATTCTAAACTCAAATAATTCTAAACTTAAATAATTCTAAACTTAAATAATTCTAAACTCAAATAATTCTAAACTCAAATAATTCTAAACTTAAATAATTCTAACCTTAAATAATTCTAAACTCAAATAATTCTAAACTTAAATCATTCTCAACTTAAAGAAACTTATATCTAAATAATCGTCCTGTCCAGGTTATCTAGTACAGTCAAAATCCCTAAAGTTTGATTAACAAAATGCTATACAGGCCTCGACTCAGCCTACAGCGCCATAAAGCCTGGAGACGTGATGAAACCAAACAAACATGTCAACAAAGAGTCACGTGCCCTTTCCGACAAGCCCTGGATCTCATTCCTAGCCTTCAGGGAACCAGAGATATTAACCCTGGAATTCCGCACATTTGTTTCCTACTTAGGCGCACCGTAGGCGGTCTTGCCTCCCGCAGCGAAGGTTCGGAGAGCCAGAGGAAATTAGAGCGCCATAACTCGAGGAAAATAAGAGCACGTGACTTCAAACTTGACAGGATTATAGGTTGATATGTTTACTTTCCAACCACCACACGACTTTTATCTTGTATTCCTCAGGAAACATGAGGGGGGAATACTTTTCAGCTCTTAATAATGTCCTGATGTAAAGCCGTAAATAGTCCTCTGGTCTGCAATGCCTTAATATCCTGTTTTAAATGACCGCCCGTCCAAGAATTCTTGTTGACGAACACACGGCCAGGACAGGATATTAAGAATTATTAAGAATTCAGGGGAAAACTAAAGCTTCGATGGCGTTCTCAAGTAGTGCTGAAGATCCTGCAGGGGCAGTCATGGGCTGGAGATGATCTCTAGTGGTAATGCA
This sequence comes from Megaleporinus macrocephalus, assembly GCA_021613375.1. Lineage (NCBI taxonomy): Eukaryota > Metazoa > Chordata > Actinopteri > Characiformes > Anostomidae > Megaleporinus > Megaleporinus macrocephalus. Next base: position 48,441,047 of record CM038708.1, read on the forward strand.
GGTAAGAAACACCTCTGAGGGCTGTATCCAGTGGCGAGCTGAGTGATATTCTGTTAGTTTCTTTAATGTTTCTCTGGTTGTTCAGACCATTTCTGGGTTGTTGAACTTCAGTCTTAGCTGGTGATGAAACCTCAGAGCTCTGGACTAGAACCGAGAGCCAGAACGTGGCTGTTCCTTTTATCAGCTACCAGTTCTTAATTGCTAAATGCTAACTGTTAATTGCTGAACTTTGCTCCAGACTGGAGTACCTAAGTGGAAGTGGAACTACGAGCACTTGGCACCACCAGTCCGTCAAGTCTGAGATCATGGTTGAAGATTCAAGTATCCATTCCAACTCCTTCTAAGTCTGGAAGGGTCTTGGAATTGTGATGTCCAGCTGTGGAAACAAGCATAAACAAGTCATTCTCCACTTTTTCTTCTTGGCAGCTTCCATATCTGGAAGACACTGTTTCTATGATAGGTGCTCATTTTAAAAACTTCAGGAGGCTCATCAGTAAACAACACAGAACCAAGAGGGAATGCAGGCCTGGTGCCGGTTTGATCCTATGAACCCACAGGACATGAACAGAGTGCCCTTGGGCAAGGCACCTAACCCCTGACTGCTCCCCGGGCACTGTGGTAGGGCTGCCCACCGCTCCCGGCAAGTGTGAGGAGATCTTGAATTTCCCTCTGGGATCAAAATATTATTTATTTATCTTATCAAACGTAAGAGGATCTCTCGGACGACAGGCTTGTTCCGCCAATGCAGCTGTAAAGGTACAAAGTGGTACTACAGTGACTCACTATCACCTCTTAAGGTACAATGTGTTACTACAGTGACTCACTATCACCTCTACAGGTACAAAGTGGTACTACAGTGACTCACTATCACCTCTTCAGGTACAAAGTGTTACTACAGTGACTCACTATCACCTCTACAGGTACAAAGTGGTATTACAGTGACTCACTATCACCTCTACAGGTACAAAGTGGTATTACAGTGACTCACTATCACCTCTTCAGGTACAAAGTGGTACTACAGTGACTCACTATCACCTCTTCAGGTACAAAGTGGTGTTACAGTGACTCACTATCACCTCTTAAGGTACAATGTGTTACTACAGTGACTCACTATCACCTCTACAGGTACAAAGTGGTATTACAGTGACTCACTATCACCGCTTCAGGTACAAAAAGGGACTACAGTGACTCACTATCACCTCTCCAGGTACAAAGTGGTACTACAGTGACTCACTATCACCTCTTCAGGTACAAAGTGGTACTACAGTGACTCACTATCACCTCTTCAGGTACAAAGTGGTACTACAGTGACTCACTATCACCTCTCCAGGTACAAAGTGGTACTACAGTGACTCACTATCACCTCTCCAGGTACAAAGTGGTACTACAGTGACTCACTATCACCTCTTCAGGTACAAAGTGGTACTACAGTGACTCACTATCACCTCTTGAGGTACAAAAAGGGACTATAGTGACTCACTGTCACCTCTTCAGGTTACAAGGTGGTACTACAGTGACTCACTATCACCTCTACAGGTACAAAGTGGTACTACAGTGACTCACTATCACCTCTTGAGGTACAAAAAGGGACTATAGTGACTCACTGTCACCTCTTCAGGTACAATGTGGTACTACAGAGACTCACTATCACCACTTCAGGTACAAAGTGGTACTACAGTGACTCCCTATCACCTCTTCAGATACAAAGTGGTACTACAGGCACTCACTATCAGCTTATCCGGTACAAAGTGGTATTGCAGTGACTCACTATCACCTCTTCAGGTGCAAAGTGGTATTACAGTGACTCACTACCGTGTTTTCCATCATATCTTGTGTTTTCTTCATTCAGACATTACTGGACCTTTAATATAACCCTCACACTTTGGACGTGATAGAATGACAGCATCACCAGGAGAATATCTATTTTTTTTTTACTAAACACAATTACATGTTCTGAGACCATGTTTCAAATCCCTCAGCTAATGGATATTCATAGTAAGGGCCTTGAACAGAAGTCAGAGCTCATTGTAAAACTTCCTCAAAGGCCTTGTTTGGCCCGGACAACTGATTTTTAAAATTGCTTGTAAAAGATTCTGGTTCCATAGACTTACATTGAAAGTGTAGACTATTTTTGGCCTCTCCTGTAAAGTTGCCATTTTGTAGATACTTGTTTTTCTTTGGAGAGCAACGACATAAAACTCGACTTTTTCTGAGCTCCAGTTTATGATGTGTAATTCAAGCCAAGCATTCGACCACATTCATCAGGCTTGTCCTGCTGTTGACCTTGTCCTTTCACTTGTAATTAAATACACAGTCTTTAGAGGGAAGCTGTAAGCACCGTCCCCTCCCCTGATCATCAACACCATCATCATCGGACACTAAATCATAGTCCGTCCTTCAATTCCCTTCATAGCCATGCTATTACACATACTGTATGTACTGTAATGTAAAGGAAAAGTCAACAAAGGTATCTAGAACAGCCACTACAGATACTAGACCAGCTTCAATGTTTCCCATGAGAGTTTTGATAATGGTGGTGTAATTTGTCCTTTGCTTTCAGATCAATTCCATCACTCAAACCACAGATCCAGGAGAGACCACTATCATCAGGATAGAAATATTTCCTCATACAGGTCAGTTATGGTCTGGGATACCACTTTAAATTAAGGCTACTATTATAAAGTGTTTATAAATGCTTTGGTGGTTATTAGCTAAGTCACAAACACTATATAGAGCATTAATAAGCAGTTATAACACATTAATAATAAGGAAACTGAGCTGGTCTGTATGATAAATATGAATTTGTCGAACAGCATAACTGAGTGTAGAACACTGTAGTCCAGTAATGACCTGCATTTAGTAGTCTTAACCCTTTCATGCATGGTGTCCACGCTTGTGGACAGTTAATAATACACTGTAAACCTGGATAAGTTGATTGTACTTAAAGAGTTTGAGTGATTGCCTTAAAATATTGAAGTAATTCAAACTAGAGAAAATCAAATGGTTTGAGTAAAATTAACTTAAATGTCAAATAGACTGGAAGTGATCATTAGAGTTGAATATAATGAAATCTAAATTGTTTGTACTTAAAATATTTAGTAAAATCAACCCTACTGACCTTTTACTACAACTCAACATTGAGTTTCCTGTAATCAGAATTAAGTTAACTTAAAACTAGTCTCCATAAAAAGCTGATGTTTTCCTACATCAAAAGAACACAGACAACAGTTACATTTAGTTTAATTTTATTTAAAACTACATCACTGGGATCATCTAGGATGATCCTGACTCTTGAAGGGTTCAGTAGTGATGATGACTGGTTTTGATTGGTCTAGTTAGAAAACTGTTTATCTTACAATAATTCTTAAATACAGTTTAAACATTGAAATGATAAAAACACAGTAAATTACATTTTCTAACTTTAGATAAACATCAACTGCAGAACAACAGTTTTACACCACTTGAACACGGAAAACAACTTACCAAGTTCCAGAATGAGAAAAAGAGAGGGAAGATGGCGGCTTGGTTAATTGTAGTCCTCTGTAGTTCTTCAAGAAAAGAAAACAATGGAGAAAATGTCCACTGTAGAGAAATCCCAGCACTACAGAGTTTCTGTCCGAGGAAAAGAAGTTCAACTCAGAAAACACCAAACCTCACAGTGAAAATAGAAAAAGACTTCAAACCTTTACAAGCTCCACTAAACAACTCAAACTAGTACTGATTGAACTGACCAATGAGAATCTGGCAAGGTGCTACAGGGGCGTGGTCCAACTTAAAAATATTAGTGTATCAGTTATTCTTTCAAAATAGTAGAACATACTAAACATTTTAAGTAATGAAATAAACTTTAGTTTTTAAGAAATCAGTACACAAACTCTTTACACACAAATTAATTACAGGTTAACAGTGTAGTTCAATTCAAAGTATATGAAATGCATTTCACCCTCCAAACAACTAGATGGCAGAATCATAAGTCTCACTGCTCCAGTGTAACAAAGTCCACTCTCCTGAATTCTATTGTAGTCTTGAGTGCTGAGGCTTAGAATCTAGCATGACTAATAATACTAAGAATGCAGAAAATGTCTCTGGTATGTCTATAATCAAAGTTTCTACTCTACAAATATTTGTGTGTCAAACAGACTCTAATGAACATGATTTGATATATTAAACTTCTTTTCCCTTATTTTAGAAACAGGGAGCCTAGCACATCCCAAATTTATCAACATTAACACTTTAATATAACATTATAGTCATTATGGCTTTTAGAAGAATGGGGTTTTTGGGGAGGTGGGCTAGTGCACTATAGACCCCTGTGGTGCGGCCTAAGCTTTTGTCCTTAATGGCATTTTTTTTCTTACATTACTTTTACTTTTATACTTTAAGTAGTTCTGAAAGCAGTCAGTACTTTTACACTTTTATTGGAGTTAAAAGCTTTAGTTAATACTTCAACTTCTATAGAAGAATTTTTAAACCCTAGTATCTATAGGGTTTCTATCTGGCTTTGTACCAGAGCCATGTTCTACACCTTAATCATCACCCCTGGTTACAGATTGGGTTCCTGGAAGAGCCAAGCTGGTAAAACATGATCTGATTTCCAAAAGACAGACTTGAGAATCGATACGGTATCACAAAACATAATATCGCAATATTCAGTACTTTCAATATTATTAATCTTCCAGCCCTTATTTTTCCTGATCGGTACCCCGCAATGCCAAATTCCCAAAAAACATTCCCGAAGAATGCTACATTGCACAGCTGCAATGGAAATAGACCCTGAGGTCCGAACCATATGATGAACTGTCTGCAGCCATATGAATGCCTCGGCTCGGCAAGCCGTCCAGCTCATCATTCAACGGGAGCGTGACTCTCGCTGAGCATCACACAAGATGAATTAGCTGTGGGTCACTGGATGAGCACAGCGGGGGATGTACTTCAACCAAGCTTTAAGCCAGCGTGGTTTCATGTGTGTGTGTGTGTGAGCTGGAACTGTATGTCTCCAAACCCACAGCTGACCTCCAGCTCAACTTCACGTTCCATCTGCCTTCTCCAGAGTGCCTCCAGCTCGGCGAGGACAAGTAGCACTTGCTTGCCTGTTGACAAATTTCAAGTTTCTTTGCAAACATAACAGTGAAAAAGCTTCTCCAATGGCTTGTCAGCTGCAGCTCTTTGGACTGAGCTGGACTTCTGCAACGATTACTAATACAATATCAAAATACAATGCCAAACGTCTTCACTCACCCATCCAGATCAAGTGATCCCTTGAACTAAATAACTTGAAGATCATCTTTGGCAGCATCACCAGGACCAAACATTTCCTGTAGCTGCCAATAAGATCTGCAGAACATTGAGGAGGAGGTTTCCTCCTGAAAGTGTGTTTCATTTCATCAGGATTTCTGGGATATCTTGCTTGCACAGCCCTCTTCAGGTCATATACCTGGCTTGACCATTCTACTGTTTTCAGCAGCCAAAAACCTTGAGACTGTATATACTTTCATTTTTGCTTTCCACAACAGCCAAGTTGTTCATTGTCTTAAGAAAGGAAAGGATGAAATCAAAGGAAAAGTAATGAGTCTCCAAAAATCTCTAAAACTACAGAGAAAATAGGACTCCTAACAACCACCTGGAAGACCTAGTAGATTGTCAACTCTTCCCCCATCAGTTAAACAACACCTAAAGCAATACAATGGCAATATATTGCTAAATTTCCTTCGGGATCAATAAAGTATCTATCTATCTATCTATCTATCTATCTATCTATCTATCTATCTATCTATCTATCTATCTATCTATCTATCTATCTATCTATCTATCTATCTATCTATCTATATTTAAATCCCACGGCCGAATAAAGAAGAATAATAAAGACGAAACAGTGACAAACTTAAAAGCCCAACTTATCAAGCAATCCTAGCTAAAGCATACTGTCACAGCAGTTGTGGCCCTTTAATGACAGTATATAGGTCGCTGCTTTCTTTTGGTCTTTGGAAATGAACATCCTCTAGTATCAGGTTTTACTTTCACAGACCTCCAGGTCCATCTGGAGCTTCAGATTTCAACTACATCCTCATGAACGCTTAGTGAAGACACCAACATAATCAGAATTACAGAAGATACTAAAACAAATCAGTCAATTACTTGTATTGCTAGTGAAATTTCTACCACAAGTCTAAACAATTGTTTAAATGATCTCATAATTTCTCACAGGGGCCCCCTGGTGGTTAGACCCTTAGGCACCTGCCCAGAGAACCCATGGGATGGTCTAGACCTGGTCCTTGTATATCATATCACTGTCTCTATGTACAATGTAGGTCAACTGAACCAGAATTTGTTTCAAGCTACTTTGGAGAATCTGTATTGATCCATTATCCATGAGATTGAGAGTTTCTCTTTGGACAGTGAAGATATCTATAACTCATGCTTCAACATCCATCACCTGAGGTTTTCTAATGTTTTCAACATTGGAAGAGCCAAAGACCTGAGACGGGAGTCACATGGAAATCTGTTCCTGAAGGCAGTAACGATACACGGTGAATATGTGAGCTTGCTTCACAAAGTGTTTCGCATCGCATCAAATATTTGGCCTCAACACACAAAGTTTCTGACAGATTGAGTTCAAACATGAGTCCAACAGCGCCGTCCTATCTGGCACGACAACTGAACACGCTCATCCAGCACAACTCCAGCCCATAACATCACCTCTTGAGCAACCCCACAGCTTTGCGGCTAACAGCTCTATTCTGACGGTCATCAATTACATGCTTTGGTCATTTTTTAAAACTTACACCATGTAGGAACGAACATGTGAGAGGTGTCTGAACCTGGTGACTTATGAATTTCTATCTATACGTTCAGATGTTTTCTATTATGAACGCTCAGAGGAAGAATGACGTCGAGATCTTTGAAATTCCTTATTTTTGCTGTTTTCTTCTAATTGATTTGAGTTGTTGGGACTAAATTTGATGCATTCGATGATCTACCAATTAGAGTTAGCAGTGTCCAAAGAAAAACAATTATCTTCAAAATGGCAACTTTACAGGAGAGACCAAAAACCAGACTTTAATAGAACCAGAATTATTTCCAAGCCCAGTTGAAGCATTTCTATACGTTCATTCATCTTGAAATTTTCAAACGATGTGAACGGTGTATAGGATGTATTTCGGTTTTGGGTTGGTAGCAAATAGGAAGTATGGACTATCAGACCATAATGCTCTCAACCCAAAACCAAAATATTGGTAGGGACAATTATTTAAACCCAAAATAATAATAGAGACAAAACTTTAAACCCAAATTACAGATAGGGACAATTGTTTGAACCCAAAATACTGATGGGGACAATTCTTTGAACCCCAAATATTGGCAGGGCCAATTCTTTAAACCCAAAATATTGGTAGAGACAGTTCTTTAAACCCCCAAAAAATACTAAAATGGGCAATTATTTAAACCCTAAATATTGGTAGGGCCCATTTTTAAACCCAAAATACTGATAGGGACAATTCTCTAACCCCCAAATATTGGTAGGGCAAACTCTTTAAACACAAATTACGCATAGGGACAATTGTTTGAACCCAAAATACTGATGGGGACAATTCTTTGAACATCAAATATTGGTAGGGCTAATTCTTAAACCCAAAATATTTGTAAAGACAATTCTTTAAACCCGAGAAATACTGAAACTGGCAATTCTTTAAACCCTAAATAATGGTAGGGCCCCGTTTTAAACCCAAAATACTGATAGGGATAATTCTTAGAACCTAAAAAATACTGATAGTGACAATTCTTCAAACCCAAAATATTGGTGGGGACAATTTTAAACCCAAAATAATTAGAGGGACAATATTTTAAACCCAAAATATTGGTGGGGACACATCTCTACTGTCTTTATGTAGAGCTGTGTAATTGACTCATTCCACAAATAGGCACTGTATAAATCTAAACCTATCAACACAACTATGTACTAAAAAAACAACCAAACATCGGGTGGCATATTCTGTCCTTCAAGCAAAGTTCTTAAAAACAGGTTTTTTTGCAACAAAACTGGCAACATTGCTTTAAAACACCAGCTTCCCCTCAAATCCACTTGGTTGTTTTGCTGATGTTCTCCTGAAGGGGATTGCTAAACAGAGAAGGTGGCCTGAAACATCAGATATTTCACCATGTTTCAACGCAAAATGATGAAAACCATAATATGTCAACAACTCGGCCAATGAAACTCCTATAATGTAATAATGGAGAGCAGCTACGCACGGCTGTATTGATATGACCCTGATTCTAGGAACCCAGGGCAACACTGGGTTCAAAACATTGTTCAAATCTAGGCTGATGTTTGTTCAGATTTCTTATTATCCTCAGGCACTGAACTCAAAACCAATCCAGAGACATAAGCACTCAAACATCCCAAAGCGGGAATACCACTTCAGAGAAACGCAGTACAGTATGAAATGCAGAAGAGCAACAACGTGTTGAATGTGTAACCCTCTGAGCACCAAAGGAGAACGAACACAGTTATAAAAATAAAACAGACACAAATATAACCGTAAGGAATCAGACTCGAGAGGAGACATGCGATCCATGTGCAAGGCTTTTAATACGATTGAGGTGTGCAAAAGTCAACGTCCAAGGGCTGGTAGCAAGAGAGGTACTGGTAGCCACCGGCTAACCCAGGAGGCAGACTGGATGGAGATACTGGATTGCCGGTGTAGCTGGAGATATCCTCTCGCTTCTCCTGCTTGGGTCCGATGGTCCTGGGGAACCAGAGCAGCACTCGTGTTCCTCGATATGGCTGGTGCTGGAGTCTGCGGGTTCTCTTGAGTTCCAGGGAGGCCGACGAGACCCCGCTGTGGAAATGCCAATCCTTGAAGAACCTGGGAAAAGACCTTGAGAGCACATAAGCCTGAAGACCACGGACAGGTAGGATCTGATACTCATAGTCTCAGATAGCTGAAACCAGAGATACTAAGAACAGGCTTACTGAGATCAACGAGACTAACGTCTGGCCGGCTTATATAGGTATGCTAATGAGACGCTGCCACTAGCACTAATGGGATACAGGTGTATATGATAGGTAGCCATGGAGATGTGGGTGTGTGTGGAGTGTGTCCTAGGCTACCTAGTAAACAGGTGACCGCGATGCAAAATATAGAGCGTCTTGGGTCAGTGACTCAAACCCTCAGTCTGAAAGACATGCAGTAAATATGGTGTTTGAAGGAAAAACTAATAATAGCGAATTAATAAAAACATATTATTTAGTTTTAGTTGTCCGCTAATCTGGCCAAAGATTTAATAAGTTAAATTTGACTTTCCCAACTTACCACCACTTCAGCTGGACTAGAATGATTAGTTCAGCTAACTAGCACACTTACAAACTTAAGAATTTTAAGAAATATATGTACATATAAACCCGAATCTCTAGTAAAGACTTGAGACTTGCAGAGCAAAGAGAGTTCAGATAAGACTCAGATTTGCATCTTGAGGACTTGAGACAGAACTCAGACTTGCACCCCAGAACCTCAAGAAAAGACTTGGACTTGCATCCCAGAGACTTGAGAAAAGACAGACCCACACACCAGACACTCTAGGCTTAACTCAGACTTACACTTCAAAGACTCAAAACTTGACTTGGGCTTACCCCCTCAAAGACTCAAGACCAGACTCAGACTTGTTCCTTAAAGACTCGAGATAGAACTTAGACTTGAATACCAGAGACTTGAGAAAAGACACAGACCCACACACCAGACACTCTGGACTTAACTCAGACTTACACTTCAAAGACTCAAAACTTGACTTGGACTTACCCCCTCAAAGACTCAAGACCAGACTCAGACTTTTTCCTTAAAGGCTCAAGACAGAACTTAGACTTGAATACCAGAGACTTGAGAAAAGACAGACCCACACACCAGACACTCTAGACTTAACTCAGACTTACACTTCAAAGACTCAAAACTTGACTTGGGCTTACCCCCTCAAAGACTCAAGACCAGACTCAGACTTGTTCCTTAAAGACTCGAGATAGAACTCAGACTTGAATCCCAGAGACTTGAGAAAAGACAGACCCACACACCAGACACTCTAGACTTAACTCAGACTCACACCTCAAAGACTCGAGGCTTGTCTTAAACTTACCCCCTCAAAGACTCAAGACCAGACTCAGACTTGTTCCTTAAAGACTCGAGACAGAACTTAGACTTGAATCCCAGAGACTTGAGAAGTTCGAGTGTTGGCGTGATTTATTGTTTCTTAATAAAAACTAAAGTCACCATCAAACCACAATCACTGTCCCATCTCTTAAAACCAGTACAACAGTTTTAACATCAGTATCTCACGTACTATTGGATTATTTACTGACTGAAATCAGACTGAGTGCTTTTTTTAATTAACAGACCCACACAATCAAACCCAGATCAGATAAACAAATGAACCACAGAAGATGAAATTAAGGTTTTATGTATATATTTGTTTTATGTTTAAGTTTTATGTATATACTTGTTTTATGTTTAAGTTTTATGTATATATTTGTTTTATGTTTAAGTTTTATGTATATACTTGTTTCTATACTTACAACGTTGCAAGAGGCCATCGCAAATAGTTGAAATTACAATAAAAGCTTTGGCCAGCAGGGGGGTTCGTGTGCACATGAAGCTTTGAGAAATGTCAAGCCACCTTTCATATCATCCACCCAGGGCTGGATTACTGACCGGGCCAATGGGGCCAGCACCCATGGGCCCAAACCATTTTGCGATGCCTATCAACATTTAAGATATATTTTTATTTCCGAGGGCCCTCAATTTTAAGGATCATCTGATCCTTTAAGGACTTTGACCCCAGGGCCTCTTGGGGCCCTAGCCATGCTTTTGGGGCCCCTAGCCATGCTTTTGGGGGCCCTTGCCATGCTTTTGGGCCCCTTATGAATATGGATGAGGCGTTGTTGCACTGCTCTGACTTCGACTTCTGGCTATTAGGGGTCCTAGGAAAGAGGGGGGCATAATTTTAGAGGGCCCTGGTTATGAGAGTTATGAGAGACCCTACTAGGCGGCCCTGGAGAAGAGCAGGGCATACTATAGAGGGCCCTTGATCACAAGGGGCGCGGGTTGGGGGGGGGGGGTAAAGAGTTGCCCAGGGGCCCAGACTATCCTTAATCCGTCCCTGCATCCACCCACTGTGTTATTAGCATTGGAGGAGACAGTGTTGTCCCATTCGAGCTTCATACTGTCTCTCTGGTCTCCTACCATGGAACTGTATTCGTTTTGGTTAGCTGAGCGGAAGTTCTAACACAAAGGTGGTACAAACACACCCTTGAAAGTGGGTGTGGCCAAATACGGTGAATATTCCAAGTAATAAGACGTGCACTGCAGATTACCGTCTCTGGACGTGCTTGTGGAGGAACCTAAAGAGCTTACTGAAGAAGATGTATTTTGAAACGAGGTGTGGATTTGCTAAACAGACCTTGCCAGCAGAAAGTCTCGCAAGAGACATAACGTGTTAACACCCACTACAATCCACAGCCACTACTAAAATCAAAAACATGTAGGTCAAGCAACTTCCACTGGGTCCCTCGCTTCGCTTTCAGCTGGAACGCGGCTCACGCTTCATGGCTGCGAGTCAAGAAACACAATGTACTCTTCTGGCCATACATTGCTTGGCTCCCCGCTGAGCTCCGAGCCTGCTGGTTGATGGTCTGCAGATGGCAGGTTATAGGCACGGCTTCTTCACATGCGTTCGTGGAGCTGCGAACGAAAGGAATGATCAGCTTTAAAAGCTTGAATGCGCTTCAACAAGCACAGCTGGAATTGTTAAGGCGAGTCAAGAAATAGGCACGCCGGCCCTCGGCCCTTATCTCTGCACAGTGTGAGTGCATTTCTTTCAAAAAAAACCTGGTCGGACCCCGAAAGCCAGCCCAGAGTGGTATTTTTTAATGAAAAACTTGACTCTAAACACTTCGTATCACCCAATGTTAGGTTGTTAAATGAAACAGCTCGTTACAGATACGCCATTTTCCCGAGTTTGGAACCCGAGTGGGTTTTCTCAGCCAGGGTTCTGTGGCTTGTGGTATTTGACCGCAAGCGGTAATCAGTAACTGCACAAGTTATGCAGCACATATACTGACGGAGAACATTGCTTTCTCTATCTCCTACATGGATCTTAACAGTGGGGAGCCCTTTGGGTCTTCTGGCCTTCAGAGAAGCTCTAATGATTTCTGGGAACTAAAAAAAACAGTGCATGCCTGTAGTTTTTAGTTCAGGCCATGTTTGTATTCAACCTCTACATGCACTGGTGGTGTTATTTTACTGTTTTGTTGTGACACCTCATTGGGGAAAATCGGCCAATCAGATTTCTTGTCCAAAGAAGAACATCTATCTTCAATCTTCAATTTTGTTCATTTTTATTTTTCAACATCATTTGACCACGACGGCTACCTTTTACATTGCCTGGAAATTTTATGACGATTGGACCAACAGAAATGCTCCAAAATAGCTTGGAAAAAATTCCGGTTCCATAGACTTGCATTGAAAGTCAAGACAGTTTTTGTCCTCTCCTGTAAAGTTGCCATTTTGAAGATTCTTGTTAAACCTATAACTATAGTTGGCCAAGCAACCCCATAATATTAACTTTAACCAATTAAATGACTTTCAAAGTTACTCACATATATAAACAGACTAAACTCAATTAGCTTCTTTTTATCCAACTAAATTTAATTTATCCATTTAAAATCGTATGTTTTTTTTATAACTAACCGTCAGTAGCCAAAGGAATTAGTTGTGGGCGTGGCCACGGCAGAAAGTCACTTGTTTGCATAAGTTTGAACGCAAACAAATTACATTATGTATATAATAAATAATGAAGTGTCATAAACAGTTCATTTATTTGGGTTAAAAACGATATGCATTCATGTTTAGATGCCAAGCGTAATTGATATGTATCATACTGGCATATCTCTAGTTTCCCTCTCTAGTTATTATTATTATTCTATGTATTGTATCTTCTTGTTCGTTTCTCTTAGTGTAATATTGTTCTTGTTACATGTCAAGACAACAAGACAAACTCCTTGTATGTGTGACACACTTGGCGAAATAAACGATTCTGATTCTTAAGCATCAAAAAGTCCAAAGAAATTATTTGAACTGATGAACCAAATACTCAGTCTTTATATTGAGAGTCCTATAAACTTCAGGAGAGAATCATCATAAAGAACATTTCTCAGTGCACGACTGCTAAGAACTGAGGTCTTTCACATCCACCGTACAGAACACTGTGAACAGATTCCGGGATTCCAGAGAAATCTCGCTCCCTATAAGGAAAACCAACCAGCCCCGCAAATGCTGCTGTGTTGATTATATAGCCACACTTTGGAAACCCGCTCACTCTGAACACAGTAGCACACATTATAAATATATATATATATATATATATGTAGTGGTTAGTATGGTGGTGTAGTGGTTATTACGGTTGGTGTAGTGGTTAGTATGGTGGTGTAGTGGTTAGTATGGTGGTGTAGTGGTTAGTACGGTGGTGTAGTGGTTAGTATGGTGGTGTAGTGGTTAGTATGGTGGTGTAGTGGTTAGTTTGGTGGTGTAGTGGTTAGTACGATGGTGTAGTGGTTAGTACGGTGGTGTAGTGGTTAGTATGGTGGTGTAGTGGTTAGTACAGTGGTGTAGTGGTTAGTATGGTGGTGTAGTGGTTAGTATGGTGGTGTAGTGGTCAGTATGGTGGTGTAGTGGTTAGTATGGTGGTGTAGTGGTTAGTATGGTGGTGTAGTGGTTAGTTTGGTGGTGTAGTGGTTAGTACGATGGTGTAGTGGTTAGTACGGTGGTGTAGTGGTTAGTACGGTGGTGTAGTGGTTAGTACGGTGGTGTAGTGGTTATTACGGTTGGTGTAGTGGTTAGTACGGTGGTGTAGTGGTTAGTATGGTGGTGTAGTGGTTAGTATGGTGGTGTAGTGGTTAGTATGGTGGTGTAGTGGTTAGTATGGTGGTGTAGTGGTCAGTATGGTGGTGTAGTGGTCAGTATGGTGGTGTAGTGGTCAGTACGGTGGTGTAGTGGTTAGTACGGTGGTGTAGTGGTTAGTACGGTGGTGTAGTTTTTAGCACGGTGGTGTAGTGGTTAGTACGGTAGTGTAGTGGTTAGTACGGTGGTGTAGTGGTTAGTACGGTGGTGTAGTGGTTAGTATGGTGGTGTAGTGGTTAGTATGGTGGTGTAGTGGTTAGTATGGTGGTGTAGTGGTCAGTATGGTGGTGTAGTGGTTAGTATGGTGGTGTAGTGGTCAGTATGGTGGTGTAGTGGTCAGTATGGTGGTGTAGTGGTTAGTATGGTGGTGTAGTGGTTAGTATGGTGGTGTAGTGGTTAGTATGGTGGTGTAGTGGTTAGTACGGTGGTGTAGTGGTTAGTATGGTGGTGTAGTGGTTAGTACGGTGGTGTAGTGGTTAGTATGGTGGTGTAGTGGTTAGTACGGTGGTGTAGTGGTTAGTATGGTGGTGTAGTGGTTAGTAAGGTGGTGTAGTGGTCAGTATGGTGGTGTAGTGGTTAGATAAAGCAGAAAATGATAGATGGGTGTTTTAATTTAAACAATGATACACGGAGCAGGTACTATTAGGGAGGTGGTTATTCTCAGCATTGCAGTGACACTGACGTGGTGGTGGTGTGTTAGTGTGTGTTGTGCTGGTGTGAGTGGATGTACGTATAGGAGACTGTGGTGTATTAGTTTTTTCTCTGAGGCTGGAATGTGAAGGAAAAAAAGCTGAAAGTACATAATATCCATTCTAGCGGGATGAGGCAGAGAAAACAGTCTTCATGCCTGGACACCAGCCGTAATGGGTTCCAGCCTGTCCGGCTCGGGAAGCTGTTTCCTCCACGAGCAGCAAATTGTTTGCGAATGCAGAGCCAGATCAGCCACTGGAAACAGAGGAGCAGAGTAAACACCACCCTAATCCAGCACGCCTTGATCAACACGCCAGTACGGGTCAGACCCAGAACGTTCCCCTTGAGATTAGTTCGGTCAGACCAGTCTACCGAGTCTACACTGACCACAAGTACAGTATAAAAACGAGAGGACTCATGCAGCCTCTAATGAGACCATATACAAGAGTGGTGTGTTAGTGTGTGTGTTGTGCTGGTGTGAGTGGATCAGACACCTCAGAGTCACTGCTGGACTGAGAATCGTCCACCAACCAAAACTATCCAGACAGCAGTGTCCTGTGGGTGGCGTCCTGTGTCCACTGATGAAGAACTAGAGGAACACAAACTGTGCAGCAGCAGATGAGCTACTGTCTCTGACTTTACATCTACAAGGTGGACCAGCAAGTAGTAGGAGTGTCTAATAGAGTGGACAGTGAGTGGACAATGCTGTGTCTGATCCACTCACACCAGCACAACACACACTAATTCTACCACCACCACATCAGTGTCACTGCAGTGCTGAGAATGAGCCACCTCCCTAATAGTATCTGCTCTGTGGGGGTCCTGTGGGGGTCCTGATCATTAAAGAACAGAGTAATAAAGTATACAGAGAATCAGATGAACTACAGTCTGTAGGTGGAGCTCCTGTATGGTCAGTGGAGCTGATACAGTGGACAGTGAGTGGAGCTCCTGTATGGTCAGTGGAGCTGATACAGTGGACAGTGAGTGGAGGTCCTGTATGGTCAGTGGAGCTGATACAGTGGACAGTGAGTGGAGCTCCTGTATGGTCAGTGGAGCTGATACAGTGGACAGTGAGTGGAGCTCCTGTATGGTCAGTGGAGCTGATACAGTGGACAGTGAGTGGAGCTCCTGTATGGTCAGTGGAGCTCCTGTATGGTCAGTGGAGCTACTGCTACGGCCTTTTATTTCTTCAATAAAACATCCATCCATTCCACTTTATCCCACTAGTCAGGAGTCATTGGGGGGCTGGAGCCAGTTCCAGCATCATCGGGCGAAGGTGGGGTACACCATGGGCAGGTCGCCAGTCCATTGCATGGCCTTCAGTAAGACATGAAAGTTGAATTAGTTAAACAAGGTGAATGTGAAAGATCCCATGGCTGCCATAACAGGGGGTCCTGAGGTTGAAGGCCTAGAAGCTGTTGAGAACTTGGGGTGAAGACAGACTGAAATGGGTTAAACTTTATATATTTTGGGCTTCATTCTGTGAGACTTGTGTTTTGTTCTAAGATCCTAGATTGAATATGAAATGCATCATTGTCTTCTTAGCTTCTGATCATTGTCTGGTGTGTTTACTGCCACCTAGTGGTCTGTGTCTTAAATTGTACTCACCAGTCAGTGTATGCAGTAAACTGTAGCACAACCTTCACCTACCTGTGTACAGTGATGGTGGTGATGATGTTTACAGTGGTGGTGATGGTGTTTACTGTGATGGTGATGGTGTTTACAGTGGTGGTGATGGTGTTTACAGTGGTGGTGATGGTGTTTACTGTGATGGTGATGGTGTTTACAGTGGTGGTGATGGTGTTTACTGTGATGGTGATGGTGTTTACAGTGGTAGTGATGGTGTTTACAGTGGTGGTGATGGTGTTTACTGTGATGGTGATGGTGTTTACAGTGGTGGTGATGGTGTTTACAGTGGTGGTGATGGTGTTTACTGTGATGGTGATGGTGTTTACTGTGATGGTGATGGTGTTTACTGTGATAGTGATGTGTTTACAGTGGTGGTGATGTTGTTTACAGTGGTGGTGATGGTGTTTACTGTGATAGTGATGGTGTTTACAGTGGTGGTGATGTTGTTTACAGTGGTGGTGATGTTGTTTACAGTGGTGGTGATGGTGTTTACTGTGATAGTAATGTGTTTACAGTGGTGGTGATGTTTACAGTGGTGGTGATGGTGTTTACTGTGATGGTGATGGTGTTTACAGTGGTGGTGATGGTGTTTACTGTGATGGTGATGGTGTTTACAGTGGTGGTGATGGTGTTTACAGTGGTGGTGATGGTGTTTACAGTGGTGGTGATGGTGTTTACTGTGGTGGTGATGGTGTTTACAGTGGTGGTGATGGTGTTTACAGTGGTGGTGATGGTGTTTACAGTGGTGGTGATGGTGTTTACTGTGGGGGTGATGGTGTTTACAGTGGTGGTGATGGTGTTTACAGTGGTGGTGATGGTGTTTACTGTGATGGTGATGGTGTTTACAGTGGTGGTGATGGTGTTTACTGTGGGGGTGATGGTGTTTACAGTGGTGGTGATGGTGTTTACTGTGATGGTGATGGTGTTTACAGTGGTGGTGATGGTGTTTACAGTGATGGTGATGGGAACCAGAGGTCACAATGTCTACAACACAAATATATATATATTTTATTTACTATCAAACCCACCAGTGAAACCACAACTTCACAGAAGAGGACAAAAACAGCTTATTCAGTTCCTTCAGCAGCAAATCTTGATTTATCTTAATGAAGTACTGAGCAGTCAAAGCAGGTATTAGATGAGAACTGATAATAATACTGGGTTGTTTAGGAGAAGCTTGGAAAGAGTTAAATACACACACTGACGTATGGAAAAGCTCTACCTACTCTGTTAATACTGTTTGACCCAAAAGTGACTCAAACCTTTTGATGTTGTTGCCCAGAATTAAGGAACCGGAGTACCCGGAGGAACCCACTCAAGCACGGAGAGAACATACACACTCCACACAGAACCACCCGGACCGGGAATCCAACCCAGATCATCTTACTGTGAGGCAAGTTTATATATATATAGTTTTGCAATATTTATACATTTTCCAAAAGACAAACAAAAACATTCAGAAGTTGGATTCGAATATAATTTATCATATAACTGAGCAATAATGTAATTACTTGAAATATAATTGTGTAATGTGTCCACCAAATCAGAACGTTGGTAAATCTATTGACTGGCTATACTTCCAGGTGGATAACTCACATCCCATCAGCATAAAACACCTCAATTCAAAACATAATTATAATAAATTTAAATAATAACAGACAAACAACACAGTAACATTAAAATCTGGTTCTCTTTGAGGCTGTGATGTGAAATGTATCCGTGTATGTACTTCAGTTCTCCAGATTTCCAGCTAAAACAGGTAAAACAGGTAGAGCTAATCCCACTGATTAACAGGCCAGTGTACAGCAACCCACTGCCCCACTACCTTCACCTACCTGTGTACAGGTAAACTGTAACACTACCTTCACCTACCTGTGTACAGGTAAACTGTAACTCTACCTTCACCTACCTGTGTACAGGTAAACTGTAACACTACCTTCACCTACCTGTGTACAGGTAAACTGTAACACTACGTTCACCTACCTGTGTACAGGTAAACTGTAGCACTACCTTTACCTACCTGTGTACAGGTAAACTGTAGCACTACCTTCACCTACCCGTGTATAGGTAAACTGTAACACCACTTTCACCTACCTGTGTACAGGTAAACTGTAACACTACCTTCACCTACCTGTGTACAGGTAAACTGTAACACTACCTTCACCTACCTGTGTACAGGTAAACTGTAACTCTATCTTCACCTACCTGTGTACAGGTAAACTGTAACACTACTTTCACCTACCTGTGTACAGGTAAACTGTTACACTACCTTCACCTACCTGTGTACAGGTAAACTGTAGCACTACCTTCACCTACCTGTGTACAGGTAAACTGTAACACTACCTTCACCTACCTGTGTACAGGTAAACTGTATCACTACTTTCACCTACCTGTGTACAGGTAAACTGTAGCACTACCTTCACCTACCTGTGTACAGGTAAACTGTAACACTACCTTCACCTACCTGTGTACAGGTAAACTGTATCACTACTTTCACCTACCTGTGTACAGGTAAACTGTTACACTACCTTCACCTACCTGTGTACAGGTAAACTGTATCACTACTTTCACCTACCTGTGTACAGGTAAACTGTAGCACTACCTTCACCTACCTGTGTACAGGTAAACTGTAGCACTACCTTCACCTACCTGTGTACAGGTAAACTGTAACACTACCTTCACCTACCTGTGTACAGGTAAACTGTAACATGAAGTACATGCTGTTGTACCTGTTATCCACCTGGAAGTGCTCTGTTGCTGTGATGTGATGCTGATTTGTCCTATATTGAAACAACACACAGAAGTCCAGAACTGTAAGGGTTAACTCTTATAGCACACGGTCACTGTGGCCTGAAGATCTAAACCTGGTCTTCTAGAACTGTTGATGTTTGGAAACAAGCACAGTCCTGGTTCTCAGCAGCTGATCCAGTCCAGCAGGCTCCGTAGCTCCTCTTCGGCAGCTGGATCTCTAAACTGAGGAGCCAGAAAATCAGGAGCTTGATCAGCTTAGAGTTCAGATTTTGAGACATGACTGAATTTCAAGACTTCTAAGGTTACAGTGATCTCTAGCTGGCTCTTTACACTCTACAGGGGGCAGTAGAGAGCGTCCTGACCAGCTGTCTCACTGTCTGGTGTAGGAACTGCACCGTCTCACAATCAACATCTTCTACCAGCCACAACAGCTTCTTACTTCTTATCTAATTATCTGGACTAATCTAGACCCTCTCCAACATACACATGACCTGATCTAGACCCTCTCCAACATACACCTGGCCTGATCTAGACCCTCTCCAACATACACATGACCTGATCTAGACCCTCTCCAACATACATCTGAATTAATCTAGACCCTCTCCAACATACACCTGGCCTAATCTAGACCCTCTCCAACATACACATGACCTGATCTAGACCCTCTCCAACATACACATGACCTGATCTAGACCCTCTCCAACATACACCTGGCCTAATCTAGACCCTCTCCAACATACACCTGGACTAATCTAGACCCTCTCCAACATACACCTGGCCTAATCTAGACCCTCTCCAACATACACATGACCTGATCTAGACCCT
Source organism: Megaleporinus macrocephalus (assembly GCA_021613375.1). Taxonomy (NCBI): domain Eukaryota; kingdom Metazoa; phylum Chordata; class Actinopteri; order Characiformes; family Anostomidae; genus Megaleporinus; species Megaleporinus macrocephalus. The sequence goes on from CM038708.1 coordinate 48,460,879, forward strand.
CTCCAACATACACATGACCTGATCTAGACCCTCTCCAACATACACCTGGCCTAATCTAGACCCTCTCCAACACACACCTGGCCTAATCTAGACCCTCTCCAACATACACCTGGACTAATCTAGACCCTCTCCAACAAAAAACCTGGACTAATCTAGACCCTCTCCAACATACACCTAGTCTAATCTAGACCCTCTCCAACAAAAAACCTAGTCTAATCTAGACCCTCCCCAACATACACCTGGCCTAATCTAGACCCTCTCCAACATACACCTAGACTAATCTAGACCCTCTACAACAAAAAACCTGGACTAATCTAGACCCTCTCCAACATACACATGACCTGATCTAGACCCTCTCTAACATACACCTGGCCTAATCTAGACCCTCTCCAACACACACCTGGCCTAATCTAGACCCTCTCCAACATACACCTAGACTAATCTAGACCCTCTACAACAAAAAACCTAGTCTAATCTAGACCCTCCCCAACATACATCTACATTAATCTAGGCCCTCTCCAACATACACATGAACTAATCTAGACCCTCTCCAACATACACATGACCTGATCTAGACCCTCTCCAACATACACCTGGCCTAATCTAGACCCTCTCCAACACACACCTGGCCTAATCTAGACCCTCTCCAACATACACCTGGACTAATCTAGACCCTCTCCAACAAAAAAACCTGGACTAATCTAGACCCTCTCCAACATACACCTAGTCTAATCTAGACCCACTCCAACAAAAAACCTAGTCTAATCTAGACCCTCCCCAACATACATCTGAATTAATCTAGGCCCTCTCCAACATACACATGAACTAATCTAGACCCTCTCCAACACACACATGAACTAATCTAGAGCCTCTCCAACATACACATAGACTAATCTAGACCCTCTCCAACACACACCAGGACTAATATAGACCCTCTCCAACACACACATGAACTAATCTAGAGCCTCTCCAACATACACCTGGACCAATCTAGACCCTCCCCAACATACATCTAGACTAATTTAGACCCTCTCCAACACACACATGAACTAATCTAGAGCTTCTCCAACATACACCTAGACTAATCTAGACCCTCTCCAACATACACCTAGACTAATCTAGACCCTCTCCAACACACACATGAACTAATTTAGAGCCTCTCCAACATACACCTGGACCAATCTAGACCCTCCCCAACATACACCTAGACTAATCTAGACCCTCTCCAACACACACATGAACTAATCTAGAGCCTCTCCAACATACACCTAGACTAATCTAGACCCTCTCCAACATACACCTAAACTAATCTAGACCCTCTCCAACACACACATGACCTGATCTAGACCCTCTCTAACATACACCTGGACTAATCTAGACCCTCTCCAACAAACACCTGGACTAATCTAGACCCTCTCCAACATACACCTGGACCAATCTAGACCCTCCCCAACATACACCTGGATTAATCTAGACCCTCTCCAACAAACACATGAACTAATCTAGGCTCTCTCCAACATATACCTGGACTAATCTGGACCCTCTCCAACAAACACCTGGACTAATCTAGACCCTCTCCAACACACACCTGGACTAATCTAGACCTTCTCCAACACACACAAGACCTGATCTAGACCCTCTCTAACATACACCTGGACTAATCTAGACCATCTCCAACATAAAACCTGTCCTAATCTAGACCCTCTCCAACAAAAAACCTGGACTAATATAGGCCCTCTCCAACATACACCTGGACTAATCTAGACCCTCTTAAACATAAAACCTGTACTAATCTAGACCCTCTCCAACAAAAAACCTGGACTAATATAGGCCCTCTCTAACATACACCTGGACTAATCTAGACCCTCTTAAACATACACCTGGACTAATCTAGACCCTCTCCAACACACACATGAACTAATCTAGAGCCTCTCCAACATACACCTGAACTAATCTAGACCCTTTTCAACACACACATGAACTAATCTAGAGCCTCTCCAACATACACCTGAACTAATCTAGACCCTTTTCAACACACACATAAACTAATCTGGCTATATTATTGATGATAAAAGGATGAACGGTCACCTCGTGTCTGGGTTCCTCATGCAGGTCATCTCTGCTGCTTTACACAGCTGCTCTGTTTCAGCCTCTTCATCAACACCAGCCTCAGCACCGTTCTCTCGGAGCTCACGGAGCTCGTGCTGGACGCTGGAGATGCCACTGTGGGCAACACAACACGTGGGTCAGTCAAGGCCACACAGCTTATGGTTATCTTCTACTAAAGCTTGTGGTGAGATGATTCTCAGGTGGATCAGATCCACTCAGCAGAGGATTTTATCACTGCTAGACTAAATGTCAGCATCACTGCAGTGGATCAGACCCAGCAGTGCTGCTGCTGCTGGAGTGTTTAAACACCTCCTCAGTGTCACTGCTGGACTGAGAATCGTCCACCAACCAAAACTATCCAGACAGCAGTGTCCTGTGGGCGGCGTCCTGTGTTCACTGATGAAGAACTAGAGGAACACAAACTGTGCAGCAGCAGATGAGCTACTGTCTCTGACTTTACATCTACAAGGTGGACCAGCAAGTAGTAGGAGTGTCTAATAGTGACGTGATGTGGTACCTCCCTAATAGTATCTGCTCTGTGGTGGTCCTGTGGGGGTCCTGATTATTAAGGAACAGAGTAATAAAGTATACAGAGAATCAGATGAACTACAGTCTGTAAGTGGAGCTCCTGTATGGTCAGTGAAATAGACAATGATTATATATATTATATATAATTGTTATATTCACTAATATCAGTTCTCAGACTGAGACTAACGTAGAGGGAACTGAACAAAGCAGCTTCTGATTCGCTGTCGCTGGGCAGAAATATCTCTAGAAATTTAAAAATTTACCCTAAACTGACCGGATATATGGACCCAGCAGCTTTGCAGGCCAACTGCGTTCTCCTGAAGGCGAGGTCAGGCCGCATAATTCACACAACGCGTTAACATTACTCTTCATTGCCTTGAGGACAATACACATTTGAATGGAGTCGTTTGTTCCTCAGACTCAGGCCAGAGGACAATGCTCTCCTTCCAGCCTCTGCTTCCCCAGCAACCAACAAAACAGGTCATGTGGTTACATTACTTCTTTGTTTTCTCCAGCTTGCTGATCTGGAGCTCTCGGCCCTCCAGGATTCGTCTCAGAGACTCGATTTCTCGCTGTTTGTCCAACAGCTCCCTCTGCAGGCGATGGTTGGTCTCCTCGAGGGTCTCGCAGTAGGCCTGGAACAGGAGACACAACCGGGTTCCAGTGATTCCCCAGTCCTGGTCCAGGTGGCATGTGTTATCATGACTAACAAGCTCTTCCAAGCTGAAGTGGGTGTACTGAAGCAAGGAAAGCACTACAATGAGCAGGACCACCAGGACCAGGCTGGAGAAACACTGGTCTAGTCTGAAGTGGTGGGCATCCTGAGACTAGCTAAGTAGCCTAGGTAAGCGAAGATCAGTCTAGTCAGCTTATAGCACCACTGATACCATACAAGTTCCCCTAATTACATGGTTAAGATATAAAATGATCCAATGGAAGTGAATGGAACCGAACGTCCGAACGTCCACCTCTGCATCTAGTTCACATATTTAGAAATTCTCATTTTGAGATTGTTGTAAGCTCATTTGAAGATGATAAATCTTATTTCTAGTCATTGTTTTCTATTCGTAGCTTATTTTTAAGCTCGCTATATTGGCAAATTGTAAAAAATGTCCTTAAAGCAACATAAACAAGTATGACGAAAATCAATTAATCAATTAATACCATTAAAAAACTTACTACAGAGGGTTTTAAGGTATATGAACCAGATATAACATAATTTTAGCTGCTGACATACAAGTTTGGTAACACTTTACTGCTTATAAGGCTACATAACACCTACATAAGCTGATTATGACATCTGACATAACCCAACATGGATATCACCAATTGAAGACTACTGGAATAAACATTAATACACATTTAGGAGTAGGGCTATGTCAGCTGTTATAAGTGTATGTAAGCCTTATGAACAGAACCCTACAGTAAAGTGTTATAGCTATATTTATTTACAGTGTGCATGAAATGGTTATGAATGTGCTGACAAATGGATACAGTGTTGGTTGAAACATAGGTACATGCAGGGTATCATAAGGCAACAGTGGTGACCCCCGGTTCCCATCACCGACACTGTGAACAAAGAGTCTCTTTGTATATACCTCAAATTAAAATAATGCTGAAATTTTGAAAAGCTGGTGGAAGTCCTCTTTTCCCTGCTCAGATATCAAATGTGTAGACACCACAATACCAGGATGTTCTTACCCTGCTCTCTTCAAGACTGTCGAAGGGACCAGGTGGGTCATCCAGGCACAGGAACCCTCTCACTGCATCACTGGGAATAGAAGGTAGACTCAGTGTGTTAACCGTCCAATCACCTTCAAAGTGCAGCCATACTGGTTTCCATGCACCTGAAGAGAACACCTGTATCTACACCTGTTTAACTCTTATCTGAACTGGGCTACAGGTCAGCTGCACCCACTCCAGCACTACAGATAGATAGATAGATAGATAGATAGATAGATAGATAGATAGATAGATAGATAGATAGATAGATAGATAGATAGATAGATAGATAGATAGATAGATAGATAGATAGATAGATAGATAGATAGATAGATAGATAGATAGATAGATAGATAGATAGATAGATAGATAGATACTTTATTGATCCCGAAGGAAATTTAGCAAGGCGGTCGGCGGTTTCCTAGTGAAAGTTGAGTTGATCTTGACTAACTAACGATAATATCATGAATAAAACCACAAGTTTTGTGATTTATTATTCAAAAAATTCATCATTAAAAATCTTGGAAGGTCCACAGGTCAGTAGAGCATGACGCCCCCTTTCTAACGAGCCCTCAATCGCATTGCTAGCCTTCAAGAACCCGGAGATATGGAGCTGAGGTTCAGACAGCCAGAGAGTCCCAACCTCCATTTAAACCCTTCTTCTTGTCTCAGTGAGGAGCTTCTGGAACAGCTACACGTCTTTTCAGATCCCATGGTGTTGAGGAGTCTTCTCAGAGTGGATGGATGGACAGAAACACCTGTGGATGTTCTCAGATCTGAGGTTTATCTGACAGGGACAGTGTTGATGGATCTATTAGGTCTTTCAGGTGGTGATGCTGATGTTGGACGAGAAGGTCTGGCTCGCAGTCTCCGCTCTAATTCATCCCAGAGGTGTTCTATCAGGTGGAGGTCAGGACTCTGTGCAGGCCAGTCAAGTTCTTCCTCACCAAACTTGCTCCTCCATGTCTTTATGGAGTTGCTTTGTGCACAAACAACAAGCCCACACCATGATCCCCCCTCCACCAAACTTTACACTCGGCACAATGCAGTCAGACAAGTAGCGTTCTCCTGGCAACCGCCAAACCCAGACACATACATCAGATTGGCAAATGGAGAAACGTGATTGGTCACTCCAGAGAACACGTCTCCACTGCTCTAGAGTCCAGAGGCGATGTACTTGGTGATGTAAGGCTTGGATGCAGCTGCTCAGCCATGGAGACCCATTCCATGAAGCTCTCTACGCTCTGTTCTTGAGCTGATCTGAAGACCACATGAAGTTTGGAGGTCTGTAGTGATGGACTCTGTAGAAAGTTGGTGACCTCTGTGCTCTATGCGCCTCAGCATCCACTGACCCGCTCTGTCATTGTACGTGTTCTACCACTTGGTGTCTGAGTTGCTGTCGTTCTCAGTCACTTCCACTTTGTTCTAACACCACTGACAGTCCACTGTGGAATATTTAGTAGTGAGGAAACTTCACCACTGGACTTGTTCCACAGGTGGCGTCCTATCACGGTACCACGCTGGAGTTCACTGAGCTCCTGAGAGAGACCCACTCTTTACTAATGTGTGTAGAAGCAGTCTGCAGGACTAGGTGCTGGTTTTATACACAGCTGTGGTCATGAAGGTGATTCAGGAACACATGATCAATGTTCTGGATGGGTGAGTGAAGCCGTACCTGTTAGTGATGTCCTTATGGGCGACCAGGTTCTGGAGGAACGCCTGCAAGCCCAGCTGTCTCTCTTCCAGGAAGTTCATGTCATAGTTGTCTTTGAACCAACGCTTGGGCGGCAGAGCGAGTCTGAATCTGGGGAATATCTCTTTCAGCTATTACACACACACACACACACACACACACATAGAGAAGATCAGTGACTACACACCCTTATTACCCCACTGACCCTACCCACTTCCTTCTAACCTTGTCGTTAAGCCTGGAGAAGTCAGTGTATCTTCTAAAAATCACCCAGCTCTCATCAGGCGCCCTCCTCACCAGGATCTTGTAGACCTGAAGCAGAGAGAAGGAAACATCTTCAGGAATCAGTATCATCACCATCATCTTCCACACCACCATGTACTGTTTCAAAAATAGCTTCCACGTCAAGCGTCATGTGTGTATGACTACCACACAGGAAGGTCTGAGCTCAGCAGCTACGCCTACTACACCACCAGTTCAAAGTTTGGAGACACCTACCAGAGTATATATATGTGTATAGTTATAAAGATGTTTAGATCTGATTTTTATAATCTTAGATCTGTTATTATACAAATATTATATATTTTTCTACGAGCTATAAAACCCCCAAACCTGTTTATCAGAACAAGATCTCAGCATCTACACTATCTTCTTCAGTCCTGTTAGAGAAGCAGCTCATGTGGCTCCTCATGATGAAGCTGCTGGTCAGAATGTTCAAAGTATGTAAACCTGCATCAGAGCAAATGAGCTCATTTCTAAAAGACCATCTAAACATTCTTCAAACACAACCAGATGTTTAATTCTGCTCCAGGAATAATTCCATACCGACTATTCTATAGTTCTGATCTCCTCACACTTATTCACTAATATTATTACTATTAATATAGAGCAGATAAGAAGAACTTGGGTAGGCTTGTCCAAACTTTTGACTGATAGTGAATATCTTTGTATATCTCTGTATATTTTAGATACAGTAGTGATGTATACAGAAACTGATTCTGATTCTATTAGATTTGTGTAACAGATTAAGCCTGAAATACGCACATACTAGTGAACACATATGCTAGGGGGCAGTAAAACACTTACATACACACACACTTGTGAACACATACATACACACATACCAGTGAACACACACAATAAGGAGCTGTGAAACACCCACACACACACACTATTGAACATACATACTAGTGGACAGTGAAACACCCACATACACACACACACTATTGAACATACACACTAGGGGGCAGTGAAACACCCACATACACATACACACTAGTGAACATACACTCTAGGGGGCAGTGAAACACTCACATACACACACACACACACACTAGTGAACACAGGCTAGGGGGCAGTGAAACACCCACATACACACACACACACTAGTAAACATACACTCTAGGGGGCAGTGAAACACTCACATACACACACACACTAGTGAACATACAGTCTAGGGGCAGTGAAACATCCACATGCATACACACACTAGTGAACATACACTCTTGGGGGATAGTGAAACACTCACATACACACACACACTAGTGAACATACACTCTAGGGGGCAGTGAAACACTCACATACACACACACTAGTGAACACACACACACTAGGGGGCAATGAAACACCCACATACACACACACACACACACACACTAGGGGGCAGTGAAACACTCACATACACACACACTAGTGAACACACACACACTAGGGGGCAGTGAAACACTCACATACACACACACACTAGTGAACACACACACACTAGGGGGCAGTGAAACACCCACATACACACACACACTAGGGGGCAGTGAAACACTCACATACACACACACTAGTGAACACACACACACTAGGGGGCAGTGAAACACTCACATACACACACACTAGTGAACACACACACTAGGGGGCAGTGAAACACTCACATACACACACACTAGTGAACACACACACACTAGGGGGCAATGAAACACCCACATACACACACACACACACACACACACACACACACACACACACTAGGGGGCAGTGAAACACTCACATACACACACACTAGTGAACCCACACATACTAGGGGGCAGTGAAACACTCACATACACACACACTAGTGAACACACACACACTAGGGGGCAGTGAAACACTCACATACACACACACACTAGTGAACACACACACACTAGGGGGCAGTGAAACACTCACATACACACACACTAGTGAACACACACACACTAGGGGGCAGTGAAACACTCACATACACACACACTAGTGAACACACATACTAGGGGGCAGTGAAACACTCACATACACACTAATGAACACACACACTAGGGGGCAGTGAAACACTCACATACACACACACTAGTGAACACACACACACAAGGGGGCAGTGAAACACTCACATACACACACACTAGTGAACACACACGCACTAGGGGGCAGTGAAACACCCACATACACACACACACACACTAGGGGGCAGTGAAACACTCACATACACACACTAGTGAACACACACATACTAGGGGGCAGTGAAACACTCACATACACACACACTAGTGAACACACACACACACTAGGGGGCAGTGAAACACTCACATACACACACACTAGTGAACACAGGCTAGGGGGCAGTGAAACACTCACATACACACACACACACTAGTGAACATACACTCTAGGGGGCAGTGAAACATCCACATGCATACACACACTAGTGAACATACACTCTAGGGGGCAGTGAAACACTCACATACACACACACACTAGTGAACATACAGTCTAGGGGGCAGTGAAACATCCACATGCATACGGACACTGGTGAACATAAACACTAGGGGGCAGTGAAACACTCACACACACACACACACACACACACACACACTAATGAACATACACACTAGGGGGTAGTGAAATACCTACATACACACACTCTAGTAAACACACAAGCTAGGATGCAGTGAACCCGCTAGCCTGATGTGGTGTGCAGCCCATAGCCAATGAGATTTGGGATTCTGTTATGATATGCTTTTCTGAGTATCGTCAGGACTTAAAGACCACCTACTTGTTTGATTGCATTGTGAGCCAAATTAACCTGGCACGAGTGGATAGGAAGCAGTGTATTTGAATACTATATAGAATAATTACAGATGTTATAGATACAGATACGCATGTATGTAGTTATAAATGTATTATTATTATTATTATTATTATTATTTATTATAGTATTTCTATATGTGTCCCTACAGGTTCTGTTTGTTCTATATGGTGATGCATATGAAAATGAAAAGTACTGTACTTTAATATTATTGCCATATAATGTATTTATTACCACATACTAGATTCCTTTGAGGCTTTAAACTCTTCAGATGTCTGGTTCCCATCACAACTCTGACTCCCTAAACGACACCAGACCTCACTAAACTGAATCTGAACGCATGTTTATGAAGATACGTAGGAAAGCTGGGTGTTTTGGATCAGACGGATGACAAGCTGACCGTAAACTTGGCTCTTTCCTCCATGACCTCATAGCCAACCAAGGAGGCTACAGTTGGCCTGTCGTACAGGCTCTCTCGGCTGGCTCCGGTCTCCGTGCTGTTCATCCTCCTCAGGCCTCGTCTCACCCATATGTCCTGGGACAGAGCGTCCGAGTTGGCGGAGAGGTTGCTCAGGCTGGAGGCCCTCCTGTAACCGAGTCCGGAGGGACGGATAGATGGACACCTCTCCACCGGGTAGGGGACGGGGACGAATGAGCCGGCCATATCTACAGCTTCAGGGAAGAATAAGAAGAGATATGATATCGTCGCTGTCCAATGAAAAACAGGTATATCCAAAATTGCAACTTTACAGGAGAGACCAAAAACATACTTTACTTTCAATGGAAGTCAATGGAACCAGAATTCTTTCCAAGCTATTTTGGAGCACTTCTATTGGTCCATTCATCATGACATTTTCACACAATGTAAAGGACCATTGGCGTGTTTAACTGATGTAGAAATTTCAAAATCGATAAAAATGGAGACCGTCATTGGACAGTGATGATATATTAAATCTTATATTTAGTAGCAGTACGGACGTATTCAAGCAAAGGAGGTCTGCATAGCTGAGATGCCTGTAGAAGTGCGATGGAACTGATTACGTCCACTAACAATGAAGCTTTTTATTCTGGTCCCATTAGAAATAAAGCTACTGCACATTAACTTGAGCATATCGTAGCTGTCGAAAGAAAAAAATATTTTTTTCTATTTTTATTTTTCTGCATCGTTTGAACACACAAGCTGTCTTTTACATTGTCTGATAATGTTATAGTTAAAGGATCAATAGAAATGCTCCAAAATCACTTGTAAAAACTTCTGGTTCCATTGACGTACATTGAAAGTAAAGAAGGTTTTTGGTCTCTCCTGTAAAGTTACTATTTTGAAGAGCAACGATATGTAAAAGTAATAGCATTTAAAAAAAAACTCCAGCTAAATTTGTACGTGGAAATAAACGAATAGATTTTGTTTGAAGTATCAGAATCTAGCAGAATCTTACCAACAGCAGATTATCTACGGAGCCGGAGCGACGTGAGCGTTAAATGTCCGAGTTTAATGCGAGATTGTTGATCCAGAATCAGCTGACAGCTTCAGCTCTTACTCCACCCATATTCCGTCAAGACCCGCCCCCACGGCGCTAGGATTGGCAGGCCGTAAACAGGCTCCTGCGCTACGATTCGCTGCTCGGCTTGCATCCTGCATAACTGGCCAATCATAGCGAAGCTGGCGTGACAAGACTAGCCAATCCGAGCCCGGAAAGGGCGGGACGAGCACTAAATCGGGTGGGATAAGAAGAACTCCGCTTCGCTCGTACAATCGCTGGAGTGTTGTCGCTTAGAGGCGGGACTGTACAGCCCTCTGTATGATTGACACTTAGCAGAGCCAATCAGATCACGGGAAATAGCGCACGCTAAAACCTAAAAAATCTTAATAAATGCATAAAATAAACATGAAAATTGTGAATTATGTATGTATTAAATCATGTTGGAGTCACACATACGCTGGCTTTTGAAGCCATCATGTCTATGTGGGCACCATATAGGTTTTATCTGGGCTGAATAGGTTTTATGTGCACTAGCAGTGGTTTTTTGATTGTTGATACAACCCCAGTTAGGTTATAATTTTGGGCCCCTGGTTGGGTTATACCTTTGGGCCCAATTTGGGTGAAACTTTGAGCCCCAGTTGGGTTGTAACTTTGGACCCCAGTTGAGTCATAACTTTGGGCCCCAGTTGGGTGAAACTTTGCACCCCAGTTGATTTATAACTTTGGGCCCCTGGTTGGGTTATAACTCTGGACCCCAGTTGAGTAATAACTTTGGGTCCCTGGTTGGGTTATAACTTTGGGCCCCAGTTGTGTTGTAACTTTGGACCCCAGTTGAGTTATACCTTTTGTCCGCAGTTGATTTATAACTTTGGGCCCCTGGTTGGGTTATAACTCTGGACCCCAGTTGAGTTATAACTTTGGGTCCCTGGTTGGGTTATAACTTTGGGCCCCAGTTGTGTTGTAACTTTGGACCCCAGTTGAGTTATACCTTTTGTCCGCAGTTGAGTTATAACTTTGGGCCCCTGGTTGGGTTATACCTTTGGGCCCCAGTTGGGTTTTACTTTTGGGCCCCAGTTGGGTTGCAACTTTGGGCCCCAGTTGGGTTGCAACTTTGGACCCTAGTTGGGTTATAACTTTGGGCCCCAGTTGGGTTGTAACTTTGGACCCTAGTTGGGTTATAACTTTGGGCCCCAGTTGGGTTGTAACTTTGGACCCTAGTTGGGTTATAACTTTGGGCCCCAGTTTGGTTGTAACTTTGGACCCTAGTTGGGTTTTAACTTTGGGCCCCAGTTGGGTTGTAACTTTGGAGCCCAGTTGAGTTATAACTTTGGGCCCCAGTTTGGTTGTAACTTTGGACCCTAGTTGGGTTTTAACTTTGGGCCCCAGTTGGGTTGTAACTTTGGACCCCAGCTGAGTTATAACTTTGGGCTCCAATTGGGTTATAACTTTGGGCCCTAGTTGGGTTGTATTTGGACACCAGTTGGGTTATAACTTTGGACCCCAATTGGGTGGAACTTTGCACCCCAGTTGAGTTATAACTTTGGGCTCCAGTTGGGTTGTAACGTAGGGCAGCAGTTGGACTACAGTTGTGGGTCCCAGGTGGGTTATAACCTTGGGCCCCAGTTTAGTCAGATTGTGGGCCCTCGTTAAACTGTTTTGGTCACTGGGTGGTGGGGCTATATAGATGATCTCAGCAGGGTTCCAGCTGTTTCTGTTTTGACCGTTGGGCCAGTGGATGCAGCCCAGATTGGCCCCATCAGTCACCCACATGGCCTTAGGTCCTAGGCCACACCAACCCCCCACAGCAATGTCACAATATCTTGTATGTTGCACGATGTATGCTGGGAATTGTATGGAAGGAAAAACTGAGAAATAAAAAATAATGAATTCTATATAAAATCTATAGGTTAAACCAGTGAGCACTACCCAGCAATCATATTCCGTGTAATTAAAGGGCAGAATGTCTGTGTGGTAGTAGTGGTCAGCTAAAAAAAAGAAAATCTTGTATCTATAGTTTTATTAATAGTATATTATGTATTATACACACATATACAGAAATTATATATATATATATATATATATATATATATATATATATATATATATATATATATATATATATATATATATATATATATATATACTATATATATACTGTATATATACTAAACATATAACATCATAGGGAAGCTGGAGATTCTTGGAAATCTGCTGAATTCCCTGAAGCCTATGGCATCACAGGAATTCCCAAAACGTTTAGGCTGGCCGTAATATCAGGCTGCCCTGCTGTGATTGGTCAGTATCTGAATCTGTGCTGTGATTGGTTAGTGTCTGAATCTGCGCTGTGATTGGTTGGTTAGTGTCTGAATTTGTCTTAATGACTTATAATCACTATATTGAGGCCACAAATTAATATATGAAGGGCATATGTTACTATATTAGAGCCCTGACTGAACATGATACTCATTAAGTCACAAATTAATATGTTGAGGCCATGAGTTAATGTGTTGATGTCACAAATGAACACATTAAGGTCGAGTTACTATATTGAGGCCACAAATTAATATAATAAAGTCACAAATGAATATACTGAGGCCACAAGTTAATGTATTTAAGTCATAAATTAATGTGTAGAATCCACAAGTTACTGCGATGAGGCATCAAATTAATGAATTGAGGTCACAAAGTAATACTTCGAGGTTACAAGTTACTCTATCGAGGCCACGAGTTAATATATTGAGGCCACAAATTAATATATAGAGGCCACTAGCTACTATATTGAGACAACAAATGAATGTATTGATTGATAATTGATATATATATATATATATATATATATATATATATATATATATATATATATATATATATATATATAAATAAACAGAGTAGTTTGTGTATTCGGTATATTAATTGGTGGCCCCAAAATATATTAATATATTAATTGGTGGGCACGTCTTATTAAAAAAAATAATTTTAGAGTCCAGTTTTGAAAGCAGCACGTGCTCCTCCCCTCAGGAGCCCTCAGGAGCCTGCTGTGATTTATGCGCTGACCAATCACCGCGCGTCCTCTCCCCAGAGGGCGTGGCCGTGTACGAAAGCGGGTGGGAAAAGAAGTTCCGCTCGTCCCGGTGTCTCCGCCTCTCTTTACCCACACGCACCTGCGACACGCGCAGAAAGCGAGAACCGGAGCGAACGGACAATTAACCTCGCAGCCGCGAGCGCGAGCCGCCATTCCCAACGACTTTTGAGTGGCGCGGGCGCTGCGCGTGACGCCGCGCGGGAGTAACGGCCGTTGACGGCGCTGCAGCTGAGGTGGAGCGATTCGGTTCGTCTGTCGCTTATGATTGTGGCTCGTTTGGCTTTGAGGGGCGTACGTAAGACACGGAGTTCGTTAGGATTCGGTGTGTGTGTGTGTGAACTGTTCGTTTGTCGCTGAAAAAGAAAAAAAAGTTCCGAACATTCGCCGCGGTGTCTCCGTGACGCGTTAGCTTAGACGCTAACGTTTCCTCAGAGGAGACCCAGAACTAGCGAGTCGGTCTGACAGCTGTGTTGCCGTTAAACTTCCAAAAAACGGCGCTATCTCGTGTTTTGCTCCTCGGCTGTGTCGGTTAACGTTAGCAGGAGCGCTAACTGTACCGCCCACCCCAGCCTACGCCTCCGCCGCCGCCGCCTCTCCTCCCTCAGACATGCCGTTAGCCAGGCGCCTCAGCTCGGCCGCGTCGTTCGCGGTGCCGCGCGGGGAGTTTCGCTAGACATCAGCAGAACCAGCAGCAGCCGCAGCAGCGGCGGAGAAACACTCCTCCTCCTCCACCACCTTCTTTCGGTTCCGTTTTCGGGCGACATGGAGCCACCGGGCTGCGTGAACATCGGCAGCCTGACGAGCGCGCTGCCCGTGATCCCCTACCGCAAGCTGACCGACCTGCACTACATCAGCAAAGGCGGCTTCGGCACCGTGTTCCGGGCTCAGCACAGCGACTGGAGGACCACCGTCGCCATCAAGTGCCTGAAGCTGGACTCGCCCGTCGGGGAGAGGTGAGCTCAAGGACTCGGGGCTTCGGTTCGGCCTCTTAGACAGCAGCGCCACAGGCCTGTGGAGCTCGGGTTGGAGCTGCGGCTGTCCGAGCTGCCTGGCTGAGGCGGGCGGGCGGGCGGACGGACGGGGCAGCCGTACCTGATACTGTAGGTGACGGATCAGAAGTAAAGGATGGAGCTCCAGGAGCTCCTGAGGTTTAGGACTTACCTGCAGTAGAACTTCACAGCACTGGTTCAGGGCTGTGATGTCTGATTAGGTTATGTTAGTTAATAGTTAGTTAATATAATAGTTATGTTCAGGAGCATCGCTTCTTCTGGCTTGAGGCTTGAAACGAAAGCTGGTTGTGATATCACAGCACATGTGGATGTTTTGTTGCTTCTGCTTGGTCTAGCTCTCGCCTACAGGTGATCCTGCAGCTCAGTGTTCATTCAGGCTACATTTCCACACTTAAAGGGAAGCTCCACCGACTTTTCCAAAGTTTTCTGCATACTTAAGTGGCTGAAATGTAAACGTTCAGCGAGTCATTCAGAGTGGCTTGGTGTGACATGCTTAGCTACAGCCACGGTGGTGGTGAATGGAACCAGGCGTCCACCTCTGAAAGCTTCCTCACAGGAAGTTGTTACATAAATCAGTGCTATGTCTGACATCTCAGATGACGACGTGTGATAGCTCAGTGAGAACGTTTTGGCTTAAAACTTAATCTTAATCTATTTATTTCCATGCATTTGTGGCGGTGGGGTACATGCAGGGTGCTGTGAGGCTGAAATAGTCCCCCCAAAAAGCACTGTTTTGATATCATCAGTATAAACACTCGTAAGACGTATGTAGGTTTACTGGTAGCGTAATTGAAGGAGCTTTCAGAGGCATTAAAGGAGCAATATGTAAAATGATGCAGTCTGTTGAATTCATGTTTCATACACTACTAGCCAAGAGCGTCTCCAGCTGTGGAAAGCGGCACCAGTGTTAACTCTACGCTGGTGTTTTTATGTTAAATAAAATATATATTTGTTATATTTGTGTTGTGGACGGGACGATGTCTGGTTACCATCACCACCACTGTAAAGAAATCTAAGTCTGAGTTTCTCAACAGTAAACCATTTCACAACAAACCACTCTGATAGACTTTATTTACATCTCAACCACTAAATAAATAAATTTAAAAAAATTGATGGAGTTCCCCTTTAATTCAGTGCCCTTAACAGTATATATTGTTATTAAATAGCAGCTTAAACAAGGATTAATATAATAACACAGAGCACAGACTTGGGTTTGGATCACTTTAGTCTGAAATAAAATGCTGAAGCTCAGAAGTGAGACGCGGTTCACCAGCAGAACAGGATGAGATGAAACGAAACCTTAAAAAAAGAAAAGAAAAAGAAATTGGGAACTGGGCGAAAATGGCACAGAGGAAGTAGATTCATAAATACAAATATGAGTAAAAGTGAAAGTATTTGACAAGTACAGCTTAATCCAAACTGAATTTAAAGGATAATTCCACCAATTTTTCCTAAAATTTCCTCGAGTCGTTGAGATGTAAACAGTCATTCAGAGTGCTGAGGTCTGATATGAAACGCTATGTGGAAAAACATTGGTGGTTAAATTAAAAAATGTTTACTTTGGGGAATATTTTGCCGTACAATGTCCTGCATGTACTTCTCTGCCTAAACTAAATGGATTCAAATACATTTTAGTCCAAAACCTTATTGCTGTACTATCATAAAACCTTGTGTCAGATGTCAGGCAGTGTATTCATAACCATTTAATGGAGGTCTCAGATGAATTAAAGGAGCAATATGTAAAGTGACGCATTCTATTGAATGTCCCTCCTTCTCCTGCTTCACTTCTCCCCCTGTTTACATAACAATCTGAAGAATCATTGCGAGTTTGGAATGAAGTTTATCCCTTTATTAGCCACTAGGAGTGTCTTCAGCGGCACCAGTGTTAACTCTTGTTTTGCTGCCAAGTGTGTATCTTGTTTTCTTTGTCTTTGAATGTATTTTGTTGCCGAGAGTGATCCTGCAAACTTCTTATGTGTGAACTAAAGACAGGCTTGATTATAGAGTGACTCACCATCGCCTATTTAGGTGGAAAGTGGTATTACGAGACAGTATGGGACGAGGCTAGCTGGTTAGCGTGCTTACTTCAGTAGGTATCTCTACAACACGATACTTAGATGTAGTTGATATTCTATCAAAATTGTTATGGAATGTTTTAAACTAAAAATCTTGAACATGGACTAAAAGAAAAGTAATTACATGATTTTACATATTGCTCCTTTAAACTCCTCAGACTGTAGTTCATCTGATTCTCTGTATACTTTATTACTCTGTTCTTTAATGATCAGGACCCCCACAGGACCACCACAGAGCAGATACTATTAGGAAGGTGGGTCATTCTCAGCACTGCAGTGACACTGACGTGGTGGTGGTGTGCTAGTTAGTGTGTGTTAGGCTGGTGTGAGTGGATCAGACACAGTAGTGCTGCTGCTGCTGGAGTATTTAAACACTGTGTCCACTCACTGTCCACTCTATTAGACACTCCTACTACTTGCTGGTCCACCTTGTAGATGTAAAGTCAGAGACAGTAGCTCATCTGCTGCTGCACAGTTTGTGTTCCTCTAGTTCTTCATCAGTGGACACAGGACGCCGCCCACAGGACACTGCTGTCTGGATACTTTTGGTTGGTGGACGATGATTCTCAGTCCAGCCGTGACACTGAGGTGTCTGATCCACTCACACCAGCACAACACACACTAACACACCACCACCACGTCAGTCTCACTGCAGTGCTGAGAATGACCCACCTCCCTGATAATATCTGTTCTGTGGGGGTCCTGTGGGGGTCCTGATCATTAAAGAAAAGAGTAATAAAGTTTACAGAGAATCAGATGAACTACAGTCTGTAAGTGGAGCTCCTGTATAGTCAGTGGAGCTGATACAGTGGACAGTGAGTGGAGGTCCTGTATGGTCAGTGGAGCTGATACAGTGGACAGTGAGTGGAGGTCCTGTATGGTCAGTGGAGCTGATACAGTGGACAGTGAGTGGAGGGTCCTGTATGGTCAGTGGAGCTGATACAGTGGACAGTGAGTGGAGGTCCTGTATGGTCAGTGGAGCTGATACAGTGGACAGTGAGTGGAGGTCCTGTATGGTCAGTGGAGCTGATACAGTGGTACAGTGGACAGTGAGTGGAGGTCCTGTATGGTCAGTGGAGCTGATACAGTGGACAGTGTGTGTGTTTGTGTATATATATATATATATATATATATATATATATATATATATATATATATATATATATATATATATATATATATATATATATATAAGGAGGTGGTTTTACTGTTATGGCTGGTTGGTGTAAGGAGCGCCAGCAGAACATGAAAATTACATAAAAATGTAAATGACACTGCCTCTGCCGTCACGCTTGACTAAGACGTCTGGCTGGTGTGCTGTGAGCGCTGCTGTTTTTGAGAAGGGGAATCCCATAGACTTACGCAATTTTAAACTTCCTTGCAGAGAAAGGAATTGTTTGCTGAAAGAGGCAGAGGTGCTTCACAAGGCCCGTTTCAACCATATCATTCAGATCTTCGGCGTGTGCAACGAGCCCGAGTTCTTCTGTATCATCACAGAGTTCATGACCAATGGATCTCTGGATGAACTTCTACATGAGGTAAGGTTTCCATATCAAGCGCATTCAATGTCCCACTCTTTATTACAGCCCCAGTTTTAAAAATGTTAGGAAAATATATTAAATGTTAATAAAAACAGAGTTTTGAATTTAAATATTTGTTGTTTTCACTTCCTTGTTTTTGGTAAATAAAGCCTCGTTCCAAATTTGATGCCAGCACGTTGCAAAAAAATGTTGGGACGAGAGCATGTTCACCGCTGTGTTACATCATCGTTTATTTTAACAACAGTTTGCAGCACTCTTGGGGCTGAAGACACAAACAGATCCAGTTTAGAAAGCATACAAGTCTTCAGCTGTGCAACCGTACTGGATAATAAAACATGTTTTCATTGGGAGACCGTTCTGGATTGCAGGCAAACGTAGCTTTAATGTTTCTTGGTGTTGTTGTGTTGAAGTAATAGTGAACATGTATGAAGAAGACGTAGTCTAGAAGGCAGCATGTGTAGCTACAGAATGTGTGCAGCGTTAATGGGGGCTTTAACAGATGTTCAGGTTGCCCACCAACACCCTTCCTGAATAGCATAACAGACTCTGGAGAACACAATGTCCTTCATTTCTATAAACGTTCCGCAAGTTTGACTCAACGACACAGTTACATTGAATGTCAGTTCAGTTGAGATGAGATGAAGTCCAGGTTAGCAGTTTTATGGAGGTTGTTGTTTATTGATATAGTGTTCCAGAGCCTATAAAGTGATATCCATCACAGAAACTAGAGATGGACCGTTCAGTGTTTTTGAGGCCGATTCTGATCACCGATCACCTTTAAACATGATCGACCGATAGCTGATACAGATAGAGGGCGGGGCTATATGCCACAGCAGGGCTACATGTAGTTTTTAGCACAAGTAAGACATTAAACATGGTCTAAACTGGTTTATTACCATTTTTAACAAGCTCATATAAAACAGTATAATATTTTAACTAAATTAGAAGTTGGTCTATGTGGGAGTAAACCACTTGATAAGCTCCAGAAGAGCAACATCTGAAAAGTATCTCTACTAGGAACAGCAGAGCGTGGATCCAGGTGGAACATTAAGCAGCAGAATGAACGTCTTCTACAGCCGAGAAGATCTGCTTATCTAGAACTATAAACTCAATCACTCTGGCTGTGGTTCTTTAGCTCTCTGGCTGTTTCTGCTGCTGTTCTGTTTGTACCGGTCAGATCTGGTCTGTAGGTGTTCTGGGTTGTTTGTTTTGTGTTAGCTGTGTGTGCTAGCTCTGCTGTTTACTGATACTCACTGTGTTCAGCTGTGTGGTGTCTCTGAAGTGTGTATCAGATTAGTGTGTTAAATGTCTTTGTCTTGGTTTCCGTGAGAGACGCTGATGTTACTAATTGTACAGATGTTATAAACTGTCCTGGATGAGTCTGAGTCACATACACAGACAGACAACATGTTTTCTTTCCGCGCATGCGGTGAAGGTCGTAAACTGTTCTGGCGAGGCTGCTGCTTTAGTCAGTCTGTGGAAAATGAAAGAGTATGTATTTCCACCTAGTGGTTCAGATAGGAATTGCAGGGAGCTGGCCGGAGGGCTCCTCTTCCTGAATGAAACGCTAGCTGGAAATACAGAAATTAGGCTCATTTGTTTAACGCCATCGATCGGCTCTTGGGATCGGCTAAATTGGATAAATATCGGCCGATCACATATTTTGATAAAAAATCGGCCGATACCGATACATGGCCGATCGATCCTTCCATCTCTAACAGAAACATGCAAGTTTTTAATTTTTTCATGTTTGCCAAAGGTCTCAACCTCAACCCATTTCACAATTTCATTCCACTCACAATGGCATCATCTGTTTAACCTGTTTTTTAACATTTATTCTGTCCCAACTCTTTCGGAATGCCTTGCAGGCATCAGTTTCAGAACGAGTGTGTGTTTATAATAAAACCATAAGAGTAAAACATTGTCTTTGTACTACTTTCATTCAAATACAGGTCAAAATTGATATGCATAAAAAAACAATAAAAAATGTATTTGGTGCTGGGTTCGTATGACTGTTATTGGTTTTTGGGGCAGAGGGTGACGATGGGGTTTCAGGGGTTACAATATATTTACTGTAGACTAGACTTGGACTATAATGTAAACGTAGGCAAATGATAACTGTCTCTAAAACAGCCTCTCTGAGTGGCTTAAGGCTGAGCGTACTGACGGCACGTGAAAGCTTTAACTGTGAAAGCGTTTACTTCACACTGTTTACCTTGGTGCATAATGATTCTCAGAAACTACACGAGGCAGCACAACAAAAACAAACCCTGGAGAAGTAAAAAAAAACAACTATACTTCACTGTAATCTCTGTAATCTTTTAGAGACCGATCATACACACGCCTGCGGAGGCGAACTTGCTCTGCAAGAGCTCATTTAAATTAGTCGGCTCGTGTAGAGAGTGCCAACTCCTCCAACTCGTCTAGCAGAGAGGAAGTCACACGTACCAGATCTGTTTTACCATCATCATATAAACCCAGCATTTTTACCAGACTCGAGCTCTGCAGTATATTCTTTAAGGTAGTGTTATAAACATTTATGTTTGCAGTTAATTAGGTGTTGATATTTTGTCATATATACATATATTTATTTTTTAATCAAAATATGCGATCCCGATCGATGGTGTTAAACAAATGAGCCTAATTTCTGTGTTTCCAGCTAGTGGTTCCTCCAGAAGGGGAGCCCTCCAGCCAGCTCCCTGCAATTCCTATCTGAACCACTAGGGGGAAATACATCCCGTTTCATTTTCCACAGACTGAGTAAAGCAGCAGTCGCGCGAGAACAGTTTACGGTGTTTACGGTGTTTACGGTGTTTACGGTGTTTACGGCGTTTGCGGCGTTTGCGGCGTTTGCGGCGTTTGCGGCGTTTACGGCGTTTGCGGCGTTTACGGCGTGTGCTAATAGAAAATATGTTGCCTGTCTAGCAGCATTTCCCATTATTGTGACTCAGACTCATCCAGGATGTTTTTGAAATTAGTAAAATCAGCGTGTCTCGTGGGAACCAAAACAAAGATATTTAACTCTATTAATCTGATACAGCACTTCAGAGACACCACACAGCTGAACACAGTGAGTATCAGCAAACATCAGAGCTAGCACGCACAGCTAGCCCAAAACAAACAACCCAGAACACCTACAGACCAGATCAGACCGGTACAAACAGAACAGCAGCAGCAATTCAATATACTACATTTAATGATTTCAGTTTTTCATGTATTTAATTTGCTTTTTTTGGTTTCAAATTAAGGGTCTAAATGTAATGATTGCAGTATTTGGGGATATTAGTTTGATTTACTGTTTATTTACTGATAATTTAGTTAAAAATATTATACTGTTTCATACGAGCTCTTTAAAAATGGTAATAAACCAGTTTAGACCATGTTTCATGACTTGCTTGCCCTAATAACTACATGTAGCCCTGCCATGGCATATAGCCCCGCCCTCAATCGGTATCGGCCATTGGCCAATTGGGCTTGGTAATTGGCGATTGAAAACGGCCTCAAAAGCGCTGATCGGTCCATCTATAATATCTATATATATGTAGGTTGCTCAAAGAAAACAAGACAGGCACATTGTGATGGAAAACACTGATAATTATTGGCATGATATCGTCATGGATTTGAATTATCGCGATAATATTGTTTATAGGGGTTTAAGAAAATATCTAAATATGGAATATCGGGATATTTATGCTTTGTGATACTGTATTGATTCTCAAACACAGTATCAATACACAGATTCTGCCAGACAGTGAATCATTGTGTGTTGTGTTTAAACTCTGATCACTAGATGGCAGTGTTGTAATCGATTTTCAGCTCCACTCCAACATTAACAAGCAGCACAAGGGCGCAATGATATTGTAAGCATTGATAAACCTGTTCATACAGTGGTGTGTTTTAATAGTAGGATCTGAAAAATCCCAATATATAACTTGCAGTATTGTAGTATATCATGATATATTAAATTGTGACCGCTGTATCACGATACGTATTGTATCGCCAGGTTCTTGCCAATACACAGCCCTACTTGTTTACTGGCACAAGGCTACTGTAGGCTCTCTTCTGTATTCGTGTAATGTATTCCTTAAACATTGTGTGTCTTGTTCTCTGGCAGAAAAACATGTACCCTGTGGTGGCCTGGCCGCTGAGGCTTCGCATCCTGTATGAAATTGCACTGGGAGTCAACTTCCTCCATAACATGACCCCTCCACTGCTTCACCACGACCTGAAGACCCAGAACATCCTTCTAGACGGAGAGTATCACGTGAAGGTTTGTGAGTCTGCCGTTGTGGTTTTGCCTTCCTCGCAGCTTCATTGATTTCAGAAGTGATACATACGCCACAGCTCTCGCCTTTAGAAATTGGCACGTTGGCCGTTTATTGACTTACTGTTCTTATTTGGAATGTGACCCCGCGTGGGAGCGCTTCCTTCTGAAGGCCATGACTCCAGGTTCTGATATCCATGAGCAACCTTTTCCAAAAACCTCAGAATTCCTCACCACGCTTCAGTTTGGTGCTCCTTAACTCAAAAAGAGGCGACTCCTATGAACCCGGTTGATCTTCATATGAAAAGCAAGGGGGGTGATTTGCATACGACCTTGATTATTCAGCCCTCTGTAATCCTCTTATATTAATAAGGATATACTTGGAACCACTTAAATTAGTTCCTCCCTTGATTGCAGGAGACCAGATGATTCTTGGGTCGTCATCACTTGGGCTGTATCTGAATATAGTTGCTGTATTAGTGGATCTGAATCCTGGGACCTTGTTGAGCTCCTTATGATTTGTACTTTCTGTGTCTTTCTTGGCAGATTGCCGATTTTGGCCTGTCTAAATGGCGCCAGCTCTCAATCAGCAAAGGGTCCGGCTCGAAGCCTGCAGAGATGGGAGGCACGGTCATCTACATGCCGCCTGAAGAGTACGAACCTAATAAAAGCCGGCGAGCTGACGTCAAGCAGGACATGTACAGGTCTGTCTCTAACTGATGCAGTAGGTTTGGAGTTGATGTTAGTCCAGTTATTTAGTTGTGAAGTTGTGTTTAGTGGTGTAGCGGTCAGTACAGTAGCTTCACAGCAAGACGATCTGGGCCGTTCTGTGTGGAGTGTACATGTTCTGCCTGTGCTTGAGTGGGTTTTCTCCAGGTACTCTGGTTTCCTCACATAGTCCAAACTGGGCCTGGACAATAATTCGATAAGATACGTTTCAATAATGGTGATATCATTTATATCTATTGATGTCATTTGGTCAAAAAAGGGCTAATGCTGCTCCCAACCGACGTGAACTTACATTTCCACTCTTTAGCTGACTTTAGGATAACTTTCATGCAATTCACAAACAATATTGTCCATTTCACAATTAATGTAAGTGTATCAGATGATTTTTAAAGAATATAAATGTTTGTATTAAAGTCTATTTTTGTATAGAGGCTTATTTTACATATAGTTCTATTATCAGTAATTCTCAGTCCTCTGTCTAAATCTCCTGGTACGACCACCAATCCAAGTTAAGGATGTTATTGGACTAATTGGTTGTTAGGACACTCTTGCTCAATTGTGATCACAGCTGAAAAACATTCTACTAATAAGTGAGTATAAAAGGGGAAACAACATTCTAGGTTAGTTTAGTATCTGAAGATCAGCAGTTGATGGCTTGCTGATAGGTATGAATAATACTTTTGGAGAGAGGGACAGGCCCTTTAGTATTTTGATATTGTCCAATCTGGCCCCCTGATCTGGAGGATTGCTTATTTGTTTGGGATGTCATGTTCCTTTTCTATGTGAAATTTTTTTTTTATGTTCTGTATCCGGGCTGACACAACTGTTTTAATCTGTTTACAAAAGAAAAAGAAACTCGGCCTCTGTTGTAATTTAAAGTCAAAGTAATTTATATTGATAAAGTGGATACAGACTTCTATTCTAGGGATTCTTGGCAGTTTTTCGGAGGCCTTCAAATTATTTATATCGATATCAGTATATTTATTTAATTATATCGTATCGACCGAAATTAAGGAATACATCGCAATATAAATTTTGCCCATATCGTCCAGCACTAGTGCAGACACATGCATGTTAGGTTGATCGCTCACTCTAAATTGTACCCCACCTTCACCTGATAATGCTGGCATTGGCTCCCCCCCACTAATATCTCAGTTAGGGGTGTGCCATATCATATCGTAGGCAATAATAAAATTTTATTTTTAATTTATTGCAGTAGTGTATTCTTAAAATGTATTCATATCGTCAGGAGCATCGTTATCGCAAAAATGCCTTAAAATATCATGATATTATCGTAGGGCCTTATCACCCACCCCTAATGGATGCTTATTGTAGTTTAAAGTGAGAACAAAGTGGATTTTTTTCATATACTTAACAGATTCAGCACAGATTTCAGGCTGAACGCTTCAGACAAGTTCATGAACAGTAGCAGCAAACCAGACAATGTGAGCTGTGTGTATTCAGGAGTGAATCATGCTTCACGTGGAAAACAGAGGCGAAGCAAACGCCTTATCTCATAGACAAGTTTACTGATTAGCTGTTTAGAAAACCAATATTATCATGCGTTCCAGTTGGCTGTTTCTCAGATCTGTCTGATAGCGGCAGGAAGCTAAAGAGAAGACGTCCAGCCTCCTGAGGAATTATCTCAGAGTTTTCCTAAATGACTGCATTGGGCAGATCCTAATAGTTAATAGGTTACATGTACTTTTGTGTTTGTAGTTATAAACTACATCTAGTGATTAGGGTTGTGTATTGACAAGAACCTGGCGATACGATATCAGGATTTATTGAGATACTGTAAGCAGGGCAGTATATCAGCACTGCATGAATGGGTTTGCTAGCGCTGGTGTTAGCAGTGCTGCTTGTTTACATTAATGGTGGAGAAATGAACCACTGTTGGCCACCAGTCTCAACTTTAAACTACTAATACAGTGAAATACAGTATGACCAAATGTAATGATGATATTTAATATTTTCAATGTGTTCTTACACCCCTACCAGTGTTCACTGAGACCCCCAGTGTTTAGGATTAGTAATGATATTGAGTGGCAGAACTGTTTGTAATGTAAATCATGAAAAAGCTGATTTTCCTCACTTGTTTTTCCAAAAATAATAGTTAAGTGTGGTGTCAACAAAGCATACCATGCAGTAGGGGTGTGCCATATCGTATCATACACAATAATATCTGCAACATTTTTAAATATGGTGAACAATGTTATACCCTGGAATATCGTGCCATATCACTAATTATCACACTTTTTCTCATTTCCCATTATATATCTATTAGAGACAGAGTTTATCTGTCCAGTATCATTCACTTTACTTCAATCCTGGATATATGGAGATATTTGGAGAGCATTATTTAGTATCGTGACATTCTGTATCATTGACTTCTGTTATAATCTGATGAAAATTCTTGTATTTTTTAATATCTCAGTTAGGGGTGTGCCATATCATATCGTATGCAATACTTCAATTTAATTTTCATTTTGTTGCAGTAGTGAATTCTTGAAATATATATTTTTTTATTCAATGTTTTGTAATATCGCCAAGAGTATCGTTATTACAAAAATACCATCAAATATCATGATATTATTGTAGGGCCATATCGCCCACTCCTACTGCATGCATGGGTTTGCTAGTGCTGGTGTTAGCAGTGCTGCTTGTTTACATTAATGGTGGAGGAATGAACCACTGTTGGCCACCAGTCTCAACTTTAAACTACTAATAAAATATTTTCAATGTTTTCTTACACCCCAACTAGTGTTCACTGAGACCCCCAGTGTTTAGGATTAGTAATGTTTTTCTAAAAATAATAGTTATGTGTTGTGTCAACAAAGCCTACCATGCAGCTTTGAATGTAAACCATTGCTTTTATCTCTCATGCCAACCTTAAGAAGTGTTTAAGCCTAGACTGCCATACAAAGTTCATACATGGGTTTCAAGGGTGTAAACCTAATTACAACAGAAACAGGATCTGGGCTCTTTTAATGATTCCCATTTGGTGGGAGCTCCTGCATTCCCCGCCAGTCTTTTGACCAAACTGGACAGCTCATGTGCCACCTCATATCCAGCACTAGCCGTGCTTGGGCACTGGCAGCCAGACAGTCAGAGATTCTCAAGCGATTACTTCTTCATTGTGGTGTGTCACTCATTTCTTTCGGGCTTCCAGGGGTTTTTGAATGCGTTCCCAGAAACTTGATAGGCAGCACTCTGCATTCACCACCACTGACCACAAAGACCAGTGTAGTCACACCTGTAGTCGCTCCCTTTCTAAACCTCTGGGTTTTCCTGGCAGCTCTTTTTGAGTCTGTTCTGACCAAGACGAGAGAGGGAGAGTCCAGCTCTTAGTCCAGCACTTCCTCCAACACATGACCGAGCTCGTCTTGCGCTACACCCCGCTTTGTCCCAGATTACTCATAGAGGCCTGTCGAAATCTGTGGGCCGAAGCAAGAGTTTTTCTTCCTCTCGGGGCAGTCCCGAGCGGGCCAGCCTGGCAGTTCCTCCGCCATTCACCCTGCTGTTCTCTGCTTCCTCTTTCAGTTATGCCATCATCATGTGGGAAGTGCTGTCGCGACGGATACCGTTTGAAGGTAGTTGACCTGCAGACATGACACAGGGTTGCATGTTGCTTCAATCCGGTTGAGAATTAGTGGAGACGTTGTTGCTCACATTTTCTTAACTGGAAGCTAAAGAGCAAGTTGTGCGTCATGAGTAATAGAGCCATAGCTCTGGTCAGTGTGAGCTACGTGACTCTCCCTAACATGACAAAGCAACTATACTTCCTTCTTGTTTTCTTGCATATGTAATGGTTTCTCCTTACATGCCAGATGCCACCAACCCCATGCAGATCATGTTCAGCGTCTTGCGGGGATTGAGGCCTGATACGGGACCAGACAGCCTGCCGACGGACATCCCCAGCAGGGAGACCCTCATCAGCCTCATGACCAATGGCTGGACCGCAAACCCAGACGAGCGGCCCTCTTTCCTCAGTAAGAGCCTCACCGTTTGGGTTTCAGCCCAGAAGACAATGTTCTCCACCAAACTCAAAGTTCTATGATGTTCTAAGATGTTCTCCCTCTGTTTACACTGGTGCATAAATGGCCAGTCAAAAGTTTGGACACACCTAAATGAATATGTATGTTTACAATCATACTCTGAGTGTGTTGAGAGACGAGTGTAGATAGTGAAGTTGGAGCCCATGTACACAAATATTACTAAAACAAACATTTGAGTGTATTTAAATGTAAAAATGAGAATGTATATTAATTATAAGAGCTATAAAACCACCAAACCTGTTTATCAGAACAAGATCTCAGCATCTACACTATCTTCTTCAGTCCTGTTAGAGAAGCAGCTCATGTGGCTCCTCATTATGAAGCTGCTGGTCAGAATGTTCAAAGTATGTAAACCTGCATCAGAGCAAATGAGCTCATTTCTAAAAGACCCTCGAAACATTCTTTAAACACAACCAGATGTTTAATTCTGCTCCAGGAATAATTCCATACCGACTATTCTATAGTTCTGATCTCCTCACACTTATTCACTAATATTATTACTATTAATATAGTACACATAATAAAAACTTTGGTGTTTTCAAACCTTTGACTGATGTGTGTATTGTATATATCAGTAGCGAACCGCGACCCTTAAGCCTCGGCCCAAACAATGACATCTGTACAAGATAGATAACTTCTTAAGCAAAATAAGGTTCCTTCTTATAAATAACCCAACATCACAGCTTCATTCCTTATAGGGGGAGACACAGGCTTCCACTTAACCCCTCACGCTCCAACACAGATTTAATAGACACGTTTAAATATTTTATTTGCCTATATTTTTGTAATTGTTTAGATGTTGATTGTCTGTCTATATATAATATATATATATATTTTGAGAGGGCATAGAGGGCCATGACGGTTCCCCTCTGGTATATATGTATATAGTCACTTCTGGTTCTGGGCCAGTAAAAAAGCCACAGTTTGAATGTGTTTCTCTTCCCAGAATTGTACATTACAGCGAGCGTGTTTTGTAACAGCCGCCGAGCAGCATGCCTATTTTTACCTTCGCTGATCGAGGGCCTGCTAATCCAAAGAGCCCTTTCCTTACAATGGCCCATTTTACTGTCTGTCTTTGTGCCACTCTGTTCTTCAGTTCCTCTATTTTGGTGTCAGACGAGCGTTTCCTCATGCATCTTCTTTTCCTCTTTTTTTTAGCACCTGCAATCAATCAAGTGGTTGTGTGTTGTTTAGTGTGTTGTCTTGCTTTCTGCTTGGTCATATCTATTCTGACTCTGCCCGCCAGGCTGTCTTATCGAACTGGAGCCCATGTTGCGGAGGTTTGATGAGATCGACGTCCTAGAGGCAGTGCTGGAGGTCAAACGGTCAAAGGTGAGTGTCAGAGGATGAGAAGAACTGATGGAAACAAATCTGTTACTAAGACCAGGGAGCCAAACGTCTGTAGAATAGATATTTATTTCAGACAGAATGACCCGAAACAACAACACCAGACTTATGGTTATATTGAAATATCAGAATTTGGTCACTTGACAACCGTAGAATCAACAAAGCACAGGTGTGATAAACACGACCATATAAGGAAAGGCCGAACTAGTAATGTTCTAGAAGTTCCTGAGCATAGTTTTACATAACTAGAGATGGACCGATCAGCGTTTTTGGGGCAGATTCCAATCGCAGATCATCTTTCAGCGCAATCGGCGGATAGCCAATACTGATCGAGGGCGGGGCTATGTGCCGCGGCTAGGCTATATGCAATTATTAGTGCCAGCAAGTCATAAAATATGGTTATCTAGAACTATAAACTCAATCACTCTGGCTGTGGTTCTTTAGCTCTCTGGCTGTTTCTGCTGCTGTTCTGTTGGTACCGGTCAGATCTGGTCTGTACGGGTTTCTGGGTTGTTTGTTTTGTGCTAGCTGTGTGTGCTAGCTCTGCTGTTACTGATACTCACTGTATTCAGCCGTGTGGTGTACTCTTGTCGTATCAGATTAGTATGTTTAATGTCTTTGTTTTGGTTCCACAACGAGACACGTTGATGATACAGATGTTACAGAACGTTCTGGATGAGTCTGAGTCACATACAGTAAAACACTACCAGACGGACGACATGTTTTCTACGACGCCGCTGCTTTAGTCAGTCTGTGGAAAATGAAAGGGTATGTTTTTCCACCTAGTGGTTCAGACTGAAATTGCAGGGACCTCTGGCTGGAGTGGGTTTCACGGAGGTCTCCTCTTCCTGGATGAACCGCTAGCTGAAAATACGGAAATTAGGCTCATTTGTTTAACTCCGTCAATCGGCTCTCAGGATCTGCTCTAAACTGGAGAAATATTGGACGATCACTGATCACATATTAAAAATCTACCGATACATAGCCGGTCGATCCTTCCATCTCTAATAATAACATATATTATAGCTTTGCAAATGATAGTTTGACTCAGTTCAGAGACTTAGGCTCAGTGGCAGTTTCAGATCTGGATGTAGTCATAGAGAGGTTTTCAGAAGGTTTCATTTTCACTTTCCACACAAGCTCTGAAAAACTCTAAATCCCTCTCCCGTGCTCTTTCCTGTAGTTCATGCGGCCACTCGGCAGCAGCCAATCGATGCCAGAAAACGGGAAACCAGTGGAAGAAAAGGGATTGAAGTTGCAGTGCACTCCCTGGCCAGTGAGTGTCCTTTATCTTACAGAAATATGCTTGATATCTGTTGCGATTGTGTATTTAATAAGAACTATAGACTGCATATTGTAGGTGTAAAGACAGGGTGAGTCAAAAGTCTCAGGACACCCTTTTATATCAGAAGGGAAAGGGATTATGACGTATCTGAATACCCCAGCAAGTAACGGGTGAGGGGGGTTGTCTTTTAGGCTATGTCCCGAACATCTTGAAAGCCGCCATATTGGATCAAGGGCAAGTTTTTCCAATGGGAAGGTGGTCTTAGAAACCAATTGATGCAATCAGATTGGCAATATCTCTTGTTACAACAACCACATTGAACAACATGTTCAGAGAGCTGTCTCTGTTGTTGAACTGTGCCTTCATATCAGTGTTCAGCACCAGGGACAGCACACTGAACATGTTGTTCAATGTGGTTGTTGTTATAACTTTCTGTGTTGATAACGTTTGAACCATCTGAAATAATTCTGGTCTTCTCTGATATTCTACAAGACCACATAGCCTTAACGATGGGCTCCCTCGCCGGTTACTTGCTGCGGTATTCAGATACATCAATTGCTCTTTCGTTTCTGCAATAAAAGGATGTCCTAAGACTTTTCACTCACACTGTGTGTTCTCATATTTGTTCGTATGATGGCTGTGTTGTTTAGAATCATGCAGCTCTACAGAATTCATTGTTTAGGCTTTTATCTTCCAGTGTGGATTGGCTTGTTATTTAGTTGTGTGATATATTGTGCTGGTTTTGTAACAGGACAACAGCTCCACGTCTGGATCAGGGTCCTGCTCCTCTCAGGAGGCGGATATGTCCCAACCAGGCTTTCTTACCATCTCAAATCCCTCTCATGGTAAGTCATTCCCACTGTTCAGGTTACAGTTTGAGGAAGGAATGCAAATTCTCTATGTACTTAACTCTACCTGATACCCTGATACCTTTTCTTTCTCTCTCTCTCTCTCTCTCTCTCTCTCTCTCTCTCTCAGGTGCACACAGACCTCTGTCGTCAGTTTTATCTCTGCCTTTGGATGCTCCAAAGCCGCTGATGGATCAGAGCTCCCAAAACAACCTGAACCCGGAGTACCAGACGGCCCAGCCCATGTCTGCCTTCAACATCCCCCTTAAACCCCACCCTCCTCAGAGTGAGAGCGACCTGCCCCTCAATATCCACCCTCTCACCCTGCAGACACACCCGCAAGGTATGTCACCTGACAGAGCAGCTACACTATAAGTATCCAGAGATCTTCCAGTTTTTCCTTATAGGAAGGCTTTGACCAATAGAAAGGGTCATTGTGGAGCGACTGCATGCGGCCTTCATTCGCAAGGGTGTAAAGCCCCCCAGCAGTGAAACCTCGTCCTCTGGAGTGATTAGGGCTGCACCTAATGATTAATTTCATGATCGATTAATCTAATGATGTATGTATGTGTATATATATATATATATATACATGTGTATATATATATATATATATATATAAATGAAATGTGTGTGTATTAAATGGTTAAGAGTCTACGCTCTGACTCGACTTATAGAGGCACAAATGACACGTAGCCTACACGCCTCATGCACAAGAAATTGGACAGTTTGTGGACTATATATTTTGGCAGAGAGTCGTTTGAGAACCAGCTTGTGAACCTAAATGTGATTAAAGCTCCTGCGGTATCTAGAACAGTCTTAGGTTCTACACTGGACTCTTCAGAAACGGTTAGCTATGCGTAGTCGAGTGACACTACTAAAGGAAACATGTTAAAGACTCGTTTATGCTCAACGTTAAATACGAATACCTCCTGTCCATACTCTGCGTTCGTCTCGTATCGCTGCGAACTGCGGGGGCAGTGCAAGACGAGACCACTTCCATACGGACGCGACGAAGAAGAAAGACTGAGGAGAGGTTCTGTGCGTTCATAAGAAATTCCCCGGCATACCTTCTCCGCAGAGACAAACAGTCGTTTTTTATTTGTTTTTAAACTAAATAAAGAACTACGAGCTCCTCCACCGTCGCCGTGTTTGATTTACTCCAAACTGCCCTCTACTGGACGTGTTGCTCAGCAGCCATGTAAACGGAGCTGACGCAGAGAAGGGCAGTGACACTATATCACTTCAGACGCACCCAGACGGAGAATAAATCAGCCTTTAGATGTTAATAGTTTTAAAATCTGTGTTTCTGTGTGAAACACTCCCACAACTTTAGATACACACAGATAAATCCATGGTTTCAGTGGGCGTGGCCATCTTTGCAACGCATCAACGCATGTTTTGCTAATCGACGTAATTTCATAATCGATAATGTCGACGCTAGGGATGCACTGATACCACTTTTTCCTTAACGATACCAGCTTTTCAGGTATCTGCGGATACCGAGTACCGATACCGATACCAACTCTGATTTAAATGCTCAATATATGGCTATAAATCCTGATAGGTAAAGGATAGTACAGTACTACTAGTGTGCGCTTTTTGACATTTTGGTTTTGTTTTTTTATGTCCAAACTAAAAAAAAAAGAAGGAAAAAGTTAAAGGAATAATCAGGACTGTTTTGAGAAGTCCAGCTCTCTGTGTTCAGCCTGTTCTTCACTCTGTTGTGTTGTAACGAGCCGCCGTGCTAATAAACACTGACACAAATTAGCGTTGTGTGCTTATCAGTGATGGAGTTGTGGAACGCCTGAAGCCTGAGGGGGGATATCGTTATGTGCCTGAAGCCCCTCTAGCTTCCAACATGTGGACTCGAGTCACTAAACTAATGACTCGGGACTCAACAACATCACTAAAGACTTGCGACTTGACTTAGACTTTGTATATGTTGTATTATTGTATGTCTTATTCTGAATAAGATATAATAACATTGAAAGAAAACCATTTACTGGTTGAGTAGCTGCACATAAAAAAGTTTCAGAGCTATGAAAAAAATAAAAATTGCCACAATGCAGAAACACATGCAGCCATTTAGTCAATAAGCTTCATGATATCGGTGCTCTCTATTGCCGATACCGATACTGTGTGTTAGTGCCAGTATCTGCGCCCATACCATTACCCCAGCCCTAGGAGTGATAGAGTGTAACTGAATGCCTTCAAGATTAGATGAGTCGCTGGTATCCAGAACATATCATTCAGCCTGTTAACCTGCCCTCAATCATGTGGCTGAAAGCAATCACATCCTCACAGCAATGTTCCAACAACTAGTATAAGGTCTTTTTTAGATCAATTGAGGCGGTTACTGCGACTTTTATATATGTATATCATAAACAACACAAGCCAACTGGAGCTCTTACTTTATTATTACTCAGGTGTGACTGTTTATCTACATTGTTAATGCAGTGTTTAGTGTATATTATGTGTTGACAGCTATAAGTTTCCATGTTTATCTCATTCTTTGGTTGCCAAATAATGACAACCATTGACAACCCCCCCAGTTAAGGCTTGCTTGTGTTTCCTCCGAGACACAGGCATCATACAGCTTGCGAGGGTTAAGTCGCTTGTTCCGTTCATCCATCCATCCATCATCTTCTGCTTTAACCCACTAGTCAGGGTCACAGGGGGGCTGGAGCCAATCCCAGTGTCATCGGGCGAAGGCGGGGTACACTTTGGACATGTCACCAATCCATCACATGGCCGACTCACTCACACACTCACACCTACGTTCAGTTTAGAGTGAGGATCCTAACATGCATGTGTTTGGACTGTGGGAGGAAACCGGAGTACCTGGAGGAACCCACTCAAACACAGAGAGAACATACACACTCCACACAGAACCACCCGGATATCTCATAAGTGTGTTTTTTTTTTATTTATTTATTTTTTATTTAATCTGTATGTTCCTCCTCCTCGTTCTCAGATTTCCCGACGGCGTTGGAGAGCCAGGGCCTGGCGGCGCGTTGGATCAGCTTGCGGCGGGAGGAGGTGGTACGGCAGATGACGGAGGCGTGTTTGAACCAGAGCTTGGACGCGCTGCTGGCCCGGGAGCTGCTGATGCGCGAGGACTACGAGCTGGTGTCCAACCAGCCCACGCGCACCGCCAAAGTGCGCAAGCTGCTGGACACGTGCGAGCGCCACAGCGAAGACTTCTGCCGCGTGGTGGTGCGCAAGCTTCAGGATAACAAGCAGATGGGCCTGCAGCCCTTTCCGGACCTCACCTCGCCAACACCTCCCCCTCCACCCTACAGCGGCCCCAGCGCCCCCTTCCTCTCCACCTCTCACAACAACACCCGCAACATGTTCTGATGCTCCAAGCCCCTTCGGCCTTCCTCCGGACTGGACTCTCCTGAAAGGTTGCTTTGCTTTTTATTATTATTTTTTTCTTCTGGACACGTGCCATTGCCTTTGGAGTCTGGAATGTTTCACATCAGCCCTCGTCCTGAGGGGCTCCGAGCTGCCCAGGCTCTGTCTCCTTCTAATGCAGAACTACAGCCCTGCTCGCGTTTGCCGGTGTGGGACGCCAGATTGTCCCGGCGTTGTTTTTGCCACGACTATTGTTCAGCAACTTTTGTCTTCCTCTAGAAAGCCCACGACTTTTTTCCATAATAAGCACTTAAACATAAACGGCTCCTACGATGTAGCTTTTCTACGCTGTGAGAACCAGTTGGCTTTGCTCAAAACTATTTTCTTTCTTTTTTATTCATTTGTATCGGTGGTCTTACACCTAAAATCAGATGGTTAGCATCAACCAGATCTTTACGAAACGGCTCCCTGTGTTGGTCTGTATGGAAACGGCAGCTTCCGATTAACGCGCATAGGTAGCATCCAAGCTTGCTTGTCGCGTACAGTCTTAGGTTTCGGCTGTTATGTAGCCTGGCTCATCTCGGTACACTACTTCTTACCCACAATTCTCCGTGATTTACCATAGCAGAGTAACGCTGAGCGGTACCTCACTACGCTACAGTGGTGGCAGAGGACGCCAGCACTAATGGAACTGCCTTTATTAGCGCTGCTCATGCATATTCCCTGCATATCGACGCATAACCATGTTTAAGCTGAGTGGCAGAAAGCATGGTAGCCAGGTCGCCAAGGCCCTGTAGCAGCATGCAACAGATTGCGTCATCAAGAGCCGTGATGTGTAGAACCTCATAGCAGCAGCAGCAGTTGGGTTTATAGGAACTACTACTAGTTTAATAAGCGATTGAAACATTTCCAAGTTGATATTTACCAGCCTTACGGACTTTTCCAGCAAGAAATGGGATTCCTCGCTCTCTTGGGATGAACTTTTTCCGTTCTTTGGGACAATCTGACTGGCAACTTCAACTGAACAGCAAAGGCGTCATCAGCAACACGTCAACACTGTAGCAAAGTCGTCTATCTGATGTACCGTATCACTGGACCGGACCCTGCGGACTGAACCCTCTGGACTGTGGCTCAGTGCCTTACCCAGCAGAGCCCATGCTGAGATGCTGAGAGGGCTGCAGCTCATCTCTGGATCTCAGAATCTTTAGTCTTGGACAGTTGAGTCAGACAGGCTTTCCATTTTTAACCTTAACGCTGGCGCCCGTCACGTCTTTGTGTTGCAATATTGTGGAACGTGTCAAAGTTTACATCAGAGGTGGAGAGCTTCTCTGCATACCTTTCTATTTGTTTTCTTCTCATCCTGTAGTCGTGCTCTCAATGGATTGGAGTAGCAGCACCTTTGACTCTATCTTTCTCTTTTTTAATCATTATTAAGAACCTTGATTCTTTTCCTACTCCTTCAGTGTCCATGTGCATGCCCCGCCTCTATCTCTCTTCTCTCCTTTTCTTTAGCAAACCTAGAACAGCTCTCCGGCTTCGGTTTCGGTTTCCCAGTCTTCCCTCCGGCTGCTAACCGCACCTTCTTTTCTTCATACTGCCAACGTCAAGCTTGCCTGCTGCGTCAGTTAGGCCACATTACGACTCCCCTCAGCTGTTGCTTCAGCGGGTCTAGGTTTGTGTTGTGGGAAGAATGAATTCCCGCCACTAGTTCAGGACTCTAAGGTCTTCACATTGTGTCCCTTCTGGTTGTAATGGCTTCCTTTTTTTGTGTTGCCAATTCTTAAATAGCTGAGTTCCACCTTTTTGTAATTCTGGTTGCCAGAACGTCAGATTGCAATACCATGTTCACTGAATAAACAAACTCGGAGCCAAACGTCTTGTGGCAAAATCGTTCCATTGCCTTAATGTACAGGCCAGGCCTGAGCACAGACGAGGACTTTCATGTCTCTGATGCTGTTAGAATTCTTGTATTATTTATAAGAAACTGTGGTTAATGCCATCCTCAGGTGGCTCACGCCTTTTCCCCGGATACTGTCATCTATCCAACCATGTGCGCATAACAGATAATGCATAGCCCATGTAGCGAGAGGGGTGTGGTTTTTGTTTTTCTCTATCTCTCTCTGTACCTGAAGAGGAACTTCCAGAAAAAGACTTGTGTTATTAAAATGAGTGAAATTCCTTCCGCTTGGCGAGTGCTGTCTTGTCGTTTCACCCAGTACCTACTGAGATGTCGCAATGCCCGTCATGCCGGGACTACTCATGCTTTTTCCCCATGCTCTGCCTTCGCTGACAGGTGCTTCAGGTGATTTCTCACAGCCCCTGTTTAGCG
The DNA here is from genome assembly GCA_021613375.1 of Megaleporinus macrocephalus. Classification (NCBI taxonomy): domain Eukaryota; kingdom Metazoa; phylum Chordata; class Actinopteri; order Characiformes; family Anostomidae; genus Megaleporinus; species Megaleporinus macrocephalus. The sequence continues at coordinate 48,497,431 of CM038708.1, forward strand.
AGTGTAGAGACTAGTGGTGGGAAAGTTCTGGGAAATCTGGTTTAGGCTATTAAAAACATGAGTGTTCCTGTTTCGCTTTTCCCAGAGACGCGGCCAGGTTGCTGTATATAATGACTTGGTAACACATACAGGTCTGAGGATGGTTGTGTTCCTTCTTTAATTTCTGATTTTGAAACTGTTAATTCATCCATAGACCACCGTACTGACCACTACACCACCGTACTAACCACTACACCACCGTACTAACCACTACACCACCATATTAACCACTACACCACCATACTAACACTACACCACCATACTAACCACTACACCACCATACTAACCACTACACCACCGTACTAACCACTACACCACCGTACTAACCACTACACCACCATACTAACCACTACACCACCATACTAACCACTACACCACCGTACTAACCACTACACCACCATACTAACCACTACACCACCATACTAACCACTACACCACCGTACTAACCACTACACCACCGTACTAACCACTACACCACCGTACTAACCACTACACCACCGTACTAACCACTACACCACCATACTAACCACTACACCACCATACTAACCACTACACCACCATACTAACCACTACACCACCGTACTAACCACTACACCACCATACTAACCACTACACCACCATACTAACCACTACAGCACCATACTAACCACTACACCACCATACTGACCACTACACCACCATACTGACCACTACACCACCATACTAACTACTACACCACCATACTATCTACTACACCACCATACTAACTACTACACCACCATACTAACTACTACACCACCATACTATCTACTACACCACCATACTAACCACTACACCACCGTACTAACCACTACACCACCGTACTAACCACTACACCACCGTACTAACCACTACACCACCGTACTAACCACTACACCACCATACTAACCACTACACCACCATACTAACCACTACACCACCACACTAACCACTACACCACCATACTGACCACTACACCACCATACTAACCACTACACCACCATACTAACCACTACACCACCGTACTAACCACTACACCACCATACTAACCACTACACCACCATACTAACTACTACACCACCATACTAACCACTACACCACCATACTAACTACTACACCACCGTACTGACCACTACACCACCATACTAACCACTACACCACCATACTAACCACTACACCACCGTACTGACCACTACACCACCATACTAACCACTACACCACCATACTGACCACTACACCACCATACTAACCACTACACCACCATACTAACCACTACACCACCATACTAACCACTACACCACCATACTAACCACTACACCACCATACTGACCACTACACCACCATACTAACCACTACACCACCATACTAACCACTACACCACCATACTAACCACTACACCACCATACTAACCACTACACCACCATGCCGCCTAAACTGTGAATCACTTTTAGAAATGATATTTCAGTTTTCTGTATCTCAGGGTTCTTTATTGATTTTTTATGTTTCTCTATTATTAGATGCTGAGAGCTGCTCTGTATGTGTCCTGTGAGAGTAATTGTGGTGAATGGACCAATAGAAACACTCAAAGCCTTGACTTACGTTGTGGCCTGTAAAGTCACTGTTTTGGAGACTTGTTTTTCTTTGGACGCTGACTATATGGGGTTCAGCTCCACTATTGAATAGATAGGCCCTCTCTCCCTCTCCCTCTCCCTCTCTCTCTCTCCCTCTCTCTCTCTCTCTCCCAGTACAGACGTCCAGAAATAGACGGTGGAACTTGAGAAGCCAACTGTCCTCTGTTTGGAAAAACATCTCTGAATCCCGCGGCCGTCTGGGATTGCGACACCCCGGTCCCGTGCCTCGACAGTTCACTCAGAGCCTCCGACTCAGCCCGTCTGGACGTAGAGAACAAACTGAGAGGGGAAAACATCTTTGTGCTCACCAAATTTTAAGCTCTGCTGAACGTGTAGCAGGTAAGGTTCTCCAGTTCTTCTCTCTCTATTGTACAAGCTACAGTCTGACCTTCACCCAGCTGTGATTTTATGGGATGTGCTATCTCATCAGCAGTGAACATGAGGATCAGATAAGAGATCTCATTTGTGAGAGAGCGGCTGGTGAGATGTTCCTTGGGGGGGCAGTTTGTGGCTGTATCTCCAGAGCTTTGCTGGTAGCACTCAGGGTTGTGAAAAACAGCACCTCTATACTTTCACACTTAATTCCTAGGAGTTTGGGCCGTGAAGTTGATGGGGTCTTGCTCTAAGAGGTGGTCTGTGATGTTTCCCAGGCTTGTCATTGGTCAGTAAAAAAAAAAAAGGTGCATTCTGAGTGTTACAGCAAGGGGGCGCACTATAACGACAGCCAAGGCTGGTCAGACTGCCTCATAACACCAGTGATCTTTCATAAAGCTGTGTATTGGCGATACCATATGCTATCATAATGCAGGGATTACAATTCGATATATTGGATCTGTCCCAAATCCTAGTGAGTGTCTAAGTAGGCTGTCTAGGTAGCAGCTGTGTAAGTAGCAGTGTTCTCTCCTCATAAAACAGATTACTGAGACGCTCTAGTTAGAGAGAGACTGCGTCACGGCTTGTTCCCGCCCACTGCAGCACGCCACCGGCGGTTTAGCTGGTTGCTAAGCTACCGACCAACATCCGAAACAATAGCCCGAGGCTTAAAAATCTGCTAGCATAAATGCTAATGTCTGGAGTATAAAGTGTAAATGGTGAAGGACTCGTTACAGAGTTGATAATAAAATACTGTTTTGTGTGATTATATGACCAGAAACACATTAAAACTCCAGAGAATCAAAATAACTCACATTTTAAAACCACTTCACTGCTCCTAGATTAGCCTGCACTGCATCATGGGATTGTTTTAGCGGCTGAGGAAGAGTTCGATGATTCTTTAAAATCAGATGTAAATAAGGTTCCTCAGTAGACAGTATGTTTAAGGTATGTAAGAATTGGGACAGTCTACATGTCGGGAGCGCATAGTATGACGTAAAATGCTGCCTATGTAGGAGCTCAGTAGGATTTGAGACACAGCCATTGTGATCCTGCCAGTGTTTATATATTATTATTTCTTCTACCATTTTAAGTTTTACTACTATATTTATATCTATTTTTGTACTTTTGTTTTACTTTGTTTTTCTTTTATGATTTATTTAACTTTGTCTCTGTTTATATTGTTTCTTTTATATTTTAACTACTCATTAAAAATAATTAAATTTTTCAATCCATTTTTGTTTAAAAATTGTAATGCTCGCCGACATTGTAAATGAGGGTCTCCCCCAATGTACACCTGAGTGAAAATAAAAGATTGATTGATTGATTAATTAATTGCTCATGATGGAGTGGAAGAATCTAATGGGACGAACACTACCATCTAGTGGTTGAGGGTTTAAACACAACACCTGTCACCAAGTTTTGATTGTATGCCATTAATTAATTAGATGATGATACGGTATGACTATACATAATATCACAATATTTGATATTTTCTAAGCCCGAAGATATTTATTTACCTAAACGTCTATGAAACGTTTTCGCCTTTTCATTACAGCAAAGCCAGTAAAGCAAGCTCTCTCTACTTCACTGCCCACGTTTAGCTGTTGTGGTTGTTGGAGTAACAGTAGGTTCTACTCTAGTGTGTCCTCTGTCGCCCCCCCTTGGGTACTGAGTGCGCACTAGTGTAAGTACCCACAGTGAGTCCTCCTAGAGTACTCACTCTTAACTTGTCTAGTTATGAGAGTGAGGAACTGGTGCAGATCTTGGTTTCTTCAGTACAAGGTCCTCCGGCTTCTGACCATACAATTAGACGTCAGTGTTACGTTAATGTCGTTAAGCCCTGTTATTTTGTGTCTACTTGTCTTTTTCTTGGTTCAGCATGAAGCAGAAGCTGCTGAACATGGGGCGAACGCTTTGCCCCTCGCCCCGAGCGGAATCCGACCTGGATCTGAAGGCTCCAGCAGCAGCAGCAGCAGCCGCCGCCTCGGCTCCTCAAGGTAAGGGAGAAAAGATGGTGATGAGGAGGGAAATCTCTCTGGCCAACGGCATCTGCCTCATCGTGGGCAACATGATCGGCTCGGGCATCTTCGTGTCCCCCAAGGGCGTGCTGCTCTACAGCGCCTCCTACGGGCTGTCCTTGGTCATCTGGGCCCTCGGGGGCATGTTCTCCGTCTTCGGCGCTCTGTGCTACGCCGAGCTGGGAACCACCATCGCCAAGTCCGGCGCCAGCTACGCCTACATCCTGGAGGCGTTCGGCGGCTTCCTGGCCTTCATCCGCCTGTGGACCTCCATCCTGCTGGTCGAGCCGGCCAGCCAGGCCGTCATCTCCTTGACTTTCGCCAACTACCTGGTGGAAGCGCTCTACCCAACCTGCCAGCCGCCCTACGACGCCGTCAGACTCATCGCCGCAGCCTGTCTCTGTGAGTCCTCAACGTAGCAACCGGAAATACACTAGTCTGAGGCACCTGAGCCGACGATCTGATCAATACTATATGTTCACCATAGATCTGATTAGAACAGATGTAAATAATCAGACATACAATACAAAGTAACATGAATATGTTATTGTGAGAGAAGTAGATCAGATCTTGATCCAGTTTGAAGAACAAAGTTAGGTTCCAGATTTCTCCTGGACGCCCCAGACATTGTATGAATGTGTTCAGTTCCTTCAGCAGCAAATCTTGATTTAGCTTAATGAAGTACTGAGCAGTCAAAGCAGGTATTAGATGAGAACTGATAATAATACTGGGTTGTTTAGGAGAAGCTTGGAAAGAGTTAAATAAACACACTGACGTATGAAAAAGCACTACTTACTCTATTAATACTGATTAATATTTAATAATAAAGTGTAAAAGCTCTACTTACTCTATTAATACTGTTTAATATTTAATAATAAAGTGTAAAAGCTCTACTTACTCTATTAATACTGATTAATATTTAATAATAAAGTGTAAAAGCTCTACTTACTCTATTAATACTGATTAATATGTAAATAATAAAGTGTAAAAGCTCTACTTACTCTATTAATACTGTTTAATATTTAATAATAAAGTGTAAAAGTTCTACTTACTCTATTAATACTGATTAATATTTAATAATAAAGTGTAAAAGCTCTACTTACTCTATTAATACTGTTTAATATTTAATAATAAAGTGTAAAAGCTCTACTTACTCTATTAATACTGTTTAATACTTAATAATAAAGTGTAAAAGCTCTACTTACTCTATTAATACTGATTAATATTTAGCAATAAAGTGTAAAAGCTCTACTTACTCTATTAATACTGATTAATATTTAACAATAAAGTGTAAAAGCTCTACTTATTCTATTAATACTGTTTAATATTTAATAATAAAGTGTAAAAGCTCTACTTACTCTATTAATACTGTTTAATATTTAATAATAAAGTGTAAAAGCTCTACTTTATTAATACTGTTTAATATTTAATAATAAAGTGTAAAAGCTCTACTTACTCCATTAATACTGTTTAATATTTAATAATAAAGTATAAAAGCTCTACTTACTCTATTAATACTGATTAATATTTAATAATAAAGTGTAAAAGCACTAGTTACTCTATTAATACTGTTTAATATTTAATAATAAAGTGTAAAAGCTCTACTTACTCTATTAATACTGATTAATATTTAATAATAAAGTATAAAAGTACTACTTACTCTATTAATACTGATTAATATTTAATAATAAAGTGTAAAAGCTCTACTTACTCTATTAATACTGTTTAATATTTAATAATAAAGTATAAAAGTACTACTTACTCTATTAATACTGATTAATATTTAATAATAAAGTGTAAAAGCTCTACTTACTCTATTAATACTGTTTAATATTTAATAATAAAGTATAAAAGTACTACTTACTCTATTAATACTGATTAATATTTTATAATAAAGTGTAAAAGCTCTACTTACTCTATTAATACTGTTTAATATTTAATAATAAAGTGTAAAAGCTCTACTTACTCTATTAATACTGTTTAATATTTAATAATAAAGTGTAAAAGCTCTACTTACTCTATTAATACTGATTAATATTTAATAATAATGTGTAAAAGCTCTACTTACTCTATTAATACTGTTTAATATTTAATAATAAAGTGTAAAAGCTCTACTTACTGTAATACTGATTAATATTTAAATAATAAAGTGTAAAAGCACTACTTACTCTATTAATACTGATTAGTATTTAATAATAAAGTGTAAAAGCTCTACTTACTCTATTAATACTGTTTAATACTTAATAATAAAGTGTAAAAGCTCTACTTACTCTATTAATACTGATTAATATTTAGCAATAAAGTGTAAAAGCTCTACTTACTCTATTAATACTGATTAATATTTAACAATAAAGTGTAAAAGCTCTACTTACTCTATTAATACTGTTTAATATTTAATAATAAAGTGTAAAAGCTCTACTTTATTAATACTGTTTAATATTTAATAATAAAGTGTAAAAGCTCTACTTACTCCATTAATACTGTTTAATATTTAATAATAAAGTATAAAAGCTCTACTTACTCTATTAATACTGATTAATATTTAATAATAAAGTGTAAAAGCACTAGTTACTCTATTAATACTGTTTAATATTTAATAATAAAGTGTAAAAGCTCTACTTACTCTATTAATACTGATTAATATTTAATAATAAAGTATAAAAGTACTACTTACTCTATTAATACTGATTAATATTTAATAATAAAGTGTAAAAGCTCTACTTACTCTATTAATACTGTTTAATATTTAATAATAAAGTATAAAAGTACTACTTACTCTATTAATACTGATTAATATTTAATAATAAAGTGTAAAAGCTCTACTTACTCTATTAATACTGTTTAATATTTAATAATAAAGTATAAAAGTACTACTTACTCTATTAATACTGATTAATATTTTATAATAAAGTGTAAAAGCTCTACTTACTCTATTAATACTGTTTAATATTTAATAATAAAGTGTAAAAGCTCTACTTACTCTATTAATACTGTTTAATATTTAATAATAAAGTGTAAAAGCTCTACTTACTCTATTAATACTGATTAATATTTAATAATAATGTGTAAAAGCTCTACTTACTCTATTAATACTGTTTAATATTTAATAATAAAGTGTAAAAGCTCTACTTACTCTATTAATACTGTTTAATATTTAATAATAAAGTGTAAAAGCACTACTTACTCTATTAATACTGATTAATATTTAGCAATAAAGTGTAGAAGCTCTACTTACTCTATTAATACTGTTTAATATTTAATAATAAAGTGTAAAAGCTCTACTTACTCTATTAATACTGATTAATATTTAATAATAATGTGTAAAAGCTCTACTTACTCTATTAATACTGTTTAATATTTAATAATAAAGTGTAAAAGCTCTACTTACTCTATTAATACTGATTAATATTTAAATAATAAAGTGTTTAGTTGAGTTAATAGAAGCCTCCTGTCTCCGAGAGCCTCAAACGTCTGCTCAGTACTGTAAATGGACCAGAGTACACGTGTATAGCTGAAATCAGCAGCAGCCCTCATGCCTGAATATTGCCTACTATGCTCTGCTGTGTCAGGGAGCTCATAAGCAGATCAAGTATTGGCAATTACTTAACAATTGATTGGGTTTCAGATTGCACAATGCTGATTGGTCAGTCTGCCTGAAGGAATGAAGATCCTCCACATTTAGGCTAGATGGTATAAGCTTGGGTTTTCACTAAAACCTCGTGTGAAACGATATATTGGCCGGCCTGTGACGTCGGTACTGAAATGCAGTTGTTTGTTTGTTGAATTGTTGCAGTGTTTTTGTCGCCGGGCAGGATTTTATTAGCATGTCATCTCGGGAAGTCAAAACATGCCGCAGAAAGCCAGCTGCCTGTTTGAGGGACGTGGAATTTCACTGAATGAAAGCTGAGCAGGGCGAGTGGCAGACGGCCGGTGCTTTCCTGCGAAGGCCCTGGTAGTTGCTGTTGGTCTCTGTGGTCCCATATTCTGTGTTGGTTCTCATGGGGGTTTCACACAGTAGGCTTCTTGGTAAGCTGGTTGATTTATTTTCAAACTGCCAGAAGGTTTTTTAGAAAACTGGATCGTTTAAGCTCAAAGTACAAGGATTTTCCAGTTGGAACGTCCCTGCTTGCTATCTGGGTGACAAATCCTCCTTCGTTAAACACCCTCTCTACGTTTACTAGCATGGACAGGTGTTTGTTTGCCACTTCAGAAACGAGAGCAACAAAAAAAAAGAGGAGGCCTCACTGAGAGTGGTCACTTGGCACTGACCGTTCCACTGTTCTGACCAAAAACAAGGCCAGACTGTTCCAGTAGCTCTGTTTGATTATTATTTTAATAAGACCTTGTCTTGTCTGAAGGTACCTGATACCCTACAGTGAGAATTTAGGTCATTTCAGGACTGAGGAACTTCATCGGGCAAGACACGGACGTTCCTGACCAAACTTTCAGTGATTGTTTATTATTTTAATAGGGCCCCGCTTGTCTGAGTGTACTTGATACCCTACAGTGGGAATTTAGAAGGAAGGTCAATGGGGTTTGACGGGTTGGGCCAGTTTAGTTGGGTCACTTCAGGATAGAATGACCTCATCGGGCAAGACATGGACGTTCTCGTCTAAATTCTGTCAACATTCTGTCTCGTCTAAATGTACCTGATACCCTACAAAGGCAATTTAGAAGAAAGGTCAACAGGGTTTGATGTGTTGGGTCGATTCAGGATAGAATGACCTCATCGGGCAAGACACGGACATTCCTGACCAAACTTTCAGTGATTATTTATTGTTTTAATAGGGCCTCATCTTGTCTGAGTGTACTTGATACCCTACAGTGGGAATTTAGAAGGAAGGTCAACAGGGTTTGACGTGTTGGGTCAGTTCAGGACTGAGGAACTTCATCGGGCAAGACACTGACTTTCCTGACCAAACTTTCAGTGATTGTTTATTATTTTAATAGGGCCTCATCTTGTCTGAGTGTACTTGATACCCTTCAGTTGGAATTTAGAAGGAAGGTCAATGGGGTTTGACGTGTTGGGTCAGTTTAGTTGGGTCAGTTCAGGATAGAATGACCTCATCGGGCAAGACACGGACGTTGCTTACCATGTTTTCAGTGATTATTTATTGTTTTAATGGGGCCTCATCTTGGGGGTCAGTTTCGTTGGGTCACTTCAGGATAGAATGACCTCATCGGACAAGACATAGATGTTCCTGATCAAACTTTAGCGGTTATTTATTGTTTTAATAGGCCCTTGTCTTGTTGGAGTGTACTTGATACCCTACAAATGCAATTTAGAAGGAAGGTCAACAGGGTTTGACGTGTTGGGTCAGTTTAGTTGGGTCACTTCAGGATAGAATGACCTCATCGGACAAGACACGGACGTTGCTTACCATGTTTTCAGTGATTATTTATTGTTTTAATGGGGCCTCATCTTGTCTGAACGTACCTGATACCCTACAAAGACAATTTAGAACAAAGGTCAACGGGGTTTGACGTGTTGGGTCAGTTTAGTTGGGTCAGTTCAGGATAGAATGACCTCGTCGGTCAAGACACGGATGTTCTTTACCATGTTTTCAGTGGTTATTTATTGTTTTATTAGGGCCTCATCTTGTCCAAGCATACCTGATACCCTACAGTGGGAATTTAGAACAAAGGTCAACAGGGTTTGACGTGTTGGGTCAGTTTCGCTGGGTCACTTCAGGATAGAAAGACCTCATCGGGCCAGACATGGACGTTCCTGATCAAGCTTTCAGTGATTATTATTTTTATAGGGCCTCGTCTTGTCTGAGCGTATCTGATACCCTTCAGTTGGAATTTAGAAGGAAGGTCAATGGGGTTTGACGTGTTGGGTCAGTTTAGTTGGGTCAGTTCAGGATAGAATGACCTCATCGGGCAAGACACGGACGTTGCTTATCATGTTTTCAGTGATTATTTATTGTTTTAATGGGGCCTCATCTTGGGGGTCAGTTTCGTTGGGTCACTTCAGGATAGAATGACCTCATCGGACAAGACATAGATGTTCCTGATCAAACCTTTAGCGGTTATTTATTGTTTTAATAGGCCCTTGTCTTGTTGGAGTGTACTTGATACCCTACAAATGCAATTTAGAAGGAAGGTCAACAGGGTTTGACGTGTTGGGTCAGTTTAGTTGGGTCACTTCAGGATAGAATGACCTCATCGGACAAGACACGGACGTTGCTTACCATGTTTTCAGTGATTATTTATTGTTTTAATGGGGCCTCATCTTGTCTGAACGTACCTGATACCCTACAAAGACAATTTAGAACAAAGGTCAACGGGGTTTGACGTGTTGGGTCAGTTTAGTTGGGTCAGTTCAGGATAGAATGACCTCGTCGGTCAAGACACGGATGTTCTTTACCATATTTTCAGTGGTTATTTATTGTTTTATTAGGGCCTCATCTTGTCCAAGCATACCTAATACCCTACAGTGGGAATTTAGAACAAAGGTCAACAGGGTTTGACGTGTTGGGTCAGTTTCGCTGGGTCACTTCAGGATAGAAAGACCTCATCGGGCCAGACATGGACGTTCCTGATCAAGCTTTCAGTGATTATTATTTTTATAGGGCCTCGTCTTGTCTGAGCGTATCTGATACCCTTCAGTTGGAATTCAGAAGGAGGGTCGACAGGGTTTGACGGTTTGGGTCAGTTTCGTTGGGTCACTTCAGGATAGAAAGACCTCATCGGGCCAGACATGGACGTTCCTGATCAAGCTTTCAGTGATTATTATTTTTATAGGGCCTCGTCTTGTCTGAGCGTATCTGATACCCTTCAGTTGGAATTCAGAAGGAGGGTCGACAGGGTTTGACGGTTTGGGTCAGTTTCGTTGGGTCACTTCAGGATAGAAAGACCTCATCGGGCCAGACATGGACGTTCCTGATCAAGCTTTCAGTGATTATTATTTTTATAGGGCCTCGTCTTGTCTGAGCGTATCTGATACCCTTCAGTTGGAATTCAGAAGGAGGGTCGACAGGGTTTGACGGTTTGGGTCAGTTTCGTTGGGTCACTTCAGGATAGAATGACCTCATGGGGCCAGACACGGACGTTCCTGACCAAGCTTTCAGTGACTGTGCCGTTGGCGGTTGCGAGGGAGTTTCCCTCGCTCAGATAATTGCCCCGCTCACTCGTAAACAGAGGTGAGGGCCCCTGCCAGTGAGGCACGTTGTATGTGGTACAAGGCAGATGTTTTTCTTTCTCTTTCTTTTTTAGTAGCTGCTGCAGAGCCAGTGGCCCAACCCCCTCTCCTCCCACCCCCTCCCACCTCCTCCCCAGCAAATCCATAAGCTGCCTCCGCTGACGGAATGGAGGATAGACTGTTCTGCCAGTAGGGCTGACTTCTGTGCCAAGTCTCGCGTTATGCCCCACTGAGTGGGCCTCGTGCTGGTATTAGGGGTGATATTGAGATTATGCCCGAGGCCGCGCTCAGTGTGACTGTATGTTCTTGATGAAGGTTTCCTAATATCCTCTTTCCTGCCGGCAGGTTGGATCATATCCAACCAGGTTGAGGTTTAAGCCGCATTCTTTGTTAAGTAGAGGAAGTGATTCAGTTTGCGTGTCCACATATGACCTTTTTCCTTTTTTTAGCATATGTTTCCATGGAGATAACAAAACACTATATTTAATATATCAGCCATAACATTAAAACCACCTCACTGTCCACTGTATCAGCTCCACTGACCATACAGGAGCTCCACTCACTGTCCACTGTATCAGCTCCACTGACCATACAGGAGCTACACTCACTGTCCACTGTATCAGCTCCACTGACCATACAGGACCTCCACTCACTGTCCACTGTATCAGCTCCACTGACCATACAGGACCTCCACTCACTGTCCACTGTATCAGCTCCACTGACCATACAGAACCTACACTCACTGTCCACTGTATCAGCTCCACTGACCATACAGGAGCTCCACTCACTGTCCACTGTATCAGCTCCACTGACCATACAGGAGCTACACTCACTGTCCACTGTATCAGCTCCACTGACCATACAGGACCTCCACTCACTGTCCACTGTATCAGCTCCACTGACCATACAGGACCTCCACTCACTGACCACTGTATCAGCTCCACTGACCATACAGGACCTCCACTCACTGTCCACTGTATCAGCACCACTGACCATACAGGAGCTCCACTTACAGACTGTAGTTCATCTGATTCTCTGTATACTTTATTAGTCTGTTCTTTAATGATCAGGACCCCCACAGGACCCCCACAGAGCAGATACTATTAGGGAGGTGGGTCATTCTCAGCACTGGTGTGAGTGGATCAGACACAGCAGTGCTGCTGCTGCTGGAGTGTTTAAACACTGTGTCCACTCACTGTTCACTCTATTTGACACTCCTACTACTTGCTGGTCCACCTTGTAGATGTAAAGTCAGAGACAGTAGCTCATCTGCTGCTGCACAGTTTGTGTTCCTTTAGTTCTTCATCAGCTGGACACAGGACGCCGCCCACAGGACACTGCTGTCTGGATAGTTTTGGTTGGTGGATCAACCATATATATAATCAACCACCAAAAACTGGATCCATCAGATCAACGGCATTTAAAGCGTTTGGCCAAGTTTAACTTCACCTTAACTTCCATAACGTCCTTCTGTTATACTGGGAGTTAAACGCAGGGACTTGTCCACAGTGCTGTAGTTAGTATCTTGTCCGTAAAGTGTTCTATTAGCAGAGTCCCAAAAATAAACAGAGATTAGCTCCCCGGTTGTATAGCTGCCAAAGTGCAGTAGCCCATCACAGCAGCGTCCTACAAGAACCAATCAAACTGGACAAGTTCATGAAAACACTCCGGTGCAGTCACCTTCAATGTAATAAGTGTCAGTGTTTATATCTATACACTACCGCTCAAAAGTTCAGATCACAGTGAATTGTTCTTGTTTTTAATGGAGTATCTTCTTCCTTAACACAACAATGGACTGACGGGTCTCTAAAGAAAGTTGTTTCTTTCTGGTCATTGTGAGTCGGTCAGCAAGCCATCAACTGCTGATCTTCAGATACTAAACTAACCTAGAATGTTGTTCTACCTTTTATACTCACTTATTAGTAGAATGTTTTTCAGCTGTGATCACAATTGAGCAAGAGTGTCCTAACAACCAATTAGTCCAATAACAGATTTAGACAGAGGACTGAGAATTACTGATAATAGAACTATATGTAAAATAAGCCTCTATACAAAAATAGACTTTAATACAAACATTTTTATTCTTTAAAAATCATCTGATACACTTACACTCATTGTGAAATGAACAATATTGTTTGTGAATTGCATGAAAATTATCCTAAAGTAATCCTAAACTTTGGTACTGTATATGTGTATGTATATATATATATATATATATATATATATATATATATATATATATATATATATATATATATATATATATATATATATATATATATGCTCAATGGTTTCTGTGTAGTGTAGTCTCCACAGCCACTATGAATGTGTCCCCTGTCCTCATGTGTTAATTCGTTTCTTTCTGTCTCAGGTATGTTGATCTTCATAAACTGCGCCTATGTGAAGTGGGGCACTCTGGTTCAGGATGTCTTCACTTACGCCAAGATCATGTCCCTCATCCTCATCATTACAATCGGAGTCATAAAGATAATAAGAGGTAAAGAAAGAATAACAAAGATAAAATATATATATATATATATATATCAGATGGTGTGTATGATGTGTACTAGATGATTTTTAAAGAATGAAAATGTTTGTATTAAAGTCTATTTTTGTATAGAGGCTTATTTTACATATAGTCTATTATCAGTAATTCTCAGTCCTCTGTCTAAATCTCCTGGTATGACCACCAATCCAAGTTAAGGATGTTATTGGACTAATTGGTTGTTAGGACTCTCAATTGTGATCACAGCTGAAAAACATTCTACTAATAAGTGAGTATAAAAGGGAACAACATTCTAGGTTAGTTTAGTATCTGAAGATCAGCAGTTGATGGCTTGCTGACCGACTCACAATGACCAGAAAGAAACAACTTTCTTTAGAGACCCGTCAGTCCATTGTTGTGTTAAGGAAAAAGATACTCCATTAAAACAAGAACATTTCACTGTGATCCCAAACTTTTGAGCGGTGGTGTATATATATGTATGTCCAAGCTATTTTGGAGCATTTCTATTGGTCCATTCGTCCTGTTATTTTCACACAACAAAAGTGGAGAAACTTTTTTTTTTCTTTGGACGGCAACAGTGTATGTTATTAGTTATAAAAGATATTTCTTAATATAAAATAATCTAAAAGACTTACACACGTGCCTGCCTCCTTTTGTGTACTGCTTTGTCTTTTTGGCCGTCAGCCCAATACAAACAGCACGTTGGCTTCCCAGTGGAGAAAATTTTGGCACCCCCGATAGAGAGTTTACTAGAGGTTTTCCTGTCAGGAAGGGCATGAACGGCCATTTATCATGCTTCGTTTATTGTTCTACATACTCTGACTAGACTTCTGCTGTGAGAGTGTTGAGGCTCTCCGTAACTCATTCTCTTCTGTATGTATCGCAGGAGAAACTAAGAACTTCGAGACTCCGTTTGAAGGCTCCTCCATGGAGGCTGGCAGCATTGCGTTGGCTCTCTACTCAGCCCTGTTCTCCTACTCTGGCTGGGACACACTCAACTTCGTCACGGAGGAGATTGTGAACCCAGAAAGGTCTTGCAACTCATTTGTTTGTTCTAGTTAGTGTGCGAATGGAGCGATGTCCAGGGCAGTTTTCAGATAACACGGTCATTTCATTAACATGCAGTGTGTTCTGAATGATTCCCAGTATGAATTATGGATGAATCATTCAGAATGATCTGTTCAGTTGTTCAGAATGAGTTGATATTTTGAAAACTGTGAGACGAGTTACGCAACGAAGATCTGGCAGAAAGCATAAAACAAATAATAATATAGTTATATAACCAGAATTAATTATTAAAAACCAAATATTGCCATCGCCTCTAAATCCATGATGAGTGTATGTAAACTTTCGACCACAGTTGTGTGTTACTTTATTAGCAAACCCAGGAGAAGCTTTCAATCCTTTGGGGTCCAGAACATACGTTGTATGTAAAATTTGATATTATTATTATTATTTTTTTTTTAGCGTCTGGGAATGTTTGGCAAAAGGTTTGTGAAAGTTTAATGATGAACGGACCAATAG
>CM038708.1:48520164-48652664 GCA_021613375.1 Megaleporinus macrocephalus
TGGTCTGCGTGGCCAGTTTGTTTGTGTGTGTGTGTGTGTGTGAGTGTGTGTGTGTGTGTGTGTGTATATATATATATATATATATATATATATATATATATATATATATATATATATATATATATATATATATATATATATATATATATTAGTCCCCAAAATTGCAACTTTACAGGAGAGAACAATAACATACTTTACTTTAATGTAAGTCAATAGAACTAGAATTGATGTACAAAACTCAATGTTTTTCATTGGACAGCGACTATATAAATATAAATATATATATATATATATATTAGAGATGGGACTGATCCGATACAATATCGCTATCGGGACCGATATTGACGTAATTTAATATCAGGCGAATGCAGCCGATCCACTTACCGATCCATTTTCTATTTCATTTCTGTTTAGTTTTGCACATTATTTCAACTATTTGAAATCTTGTTGAAGTTGCTGTTGATACAATTTTCTTAATACTTGAACTGTTCAGATCATGCGGTCAGTCATATTGTTGTATTTAGCATACTAGAAAGGTTTTGATACATAAGATGTTTATTTCAGTTTTGTGTTTTAAATATTTGATATGAAAGAAAACTATTGTGTTTGTATATGCCTTTGGAATGCATTTATATTAAATGCATGTGTGTACTCTTCTAAGTGCTGTGTCTATTTCAGCCTCATTATGTAACCTTATACATAGAACCAATGATAATAAACTAAAGAGCCCATATATCGGTATTTGTATCGGTGTCGGTATTGGCTGTTATATATCGGTATCAGATTGGAACTGAAAAACACTGGATCGGCCCATCACTAATATATATATATATATATAGTTATTCATCAGTGATCTTATGCTTAAAGATTTATGATTACAAAGAAGTGGCTTTGCAGTACTGTTACCTGGTCATTGACGTTAAAGGAAGGTTAGTGGTCAGCTTTATGTTTAGAGCTCTCTGGTTGATTCAGAAAGCTCTATGTGGGTGGGACCAGCTTAAAATATATAATTCAGGTGGCAGTTCTGAAGTTAATTGAGGTGCTTCCCACCTTCTTTACTCCTACAAAAACATAAAATATCATTCACCCTGACAGAAGTGCTACTAGTGAATGTTTTTTACACTAAAAAATAAGTGAGTATGCTTTTAGTTACTCCTAATCAGATATACAAAACTAAATTACACTAAAAGTACACTATTACTTGTTCTTATACACATACTTGTATATACGTATACTTATATTTATATACTTGGGTATACATATAGTTGAATATACATGCTTGTGTGTGTGTATATGTATGTATGTATGTATGTATGTGTGTGTGTGTATATATATATATATATATATATATATATATATATATATATATATATATATATATATAATATAAGTGGTCTCTGACTTGTACACCGTGCTGTGTGTGTATTGTGTTTGTAGGGAGTGATGGGGCTGATCTTCCTGTGTGTGGAGGACGTGTTCCAACTCATCAACTACTTCAGCTTCAGCTACTGGCTGTTCGTGGGCCTGTCCGTAGCCGGCCTCATCTACCTCCGCTACACGCAGCCAGACAGACACAGGCCTGTGAAGGTGCCCGATTAGTTTTTACCACCACCGGGCTTGAGCCGTAACTGAATGTGAAAGTATTTGATTAAATGTTTTTATCTAATGTCTCACTGTCTTCTGTCCTTCAGCTTACGCTGCTCTTTCCATCCATCTATTGCGTCTGCAGCCTGTTCCTCGTCATCGTGCCCCTCTACAGTGACACAGTCAATTCCCTCATAGGGATAGGCATCGCGCTGTCCGGCGTGCCAGTGTACTACCTGTGTATTTACCTGCCCGAGGAACGGAGGCCAAGATGGGTCGCTCGGCTGAATGGTAAGAATTTGGTTTTTATATATATATATATATATATAAATTATGTACACACACATACCAGCCAAACGTTTTAGATACACTACCAGTCAAACGTTTTAGATACACTACCAGTCAAACGCTTTAGATACACTACCAGCCAAACGTTTTAGATACACTACCTGTCAAACGTTTTAGATACACTACCAGTCAAACGTTTTAGATACACTACCAGTCAAACGTTTTAGATACACTACCAGCCAAACGTTTTAGATACACTACCAGCCAAACGTTTTAGATACACTACCAGCCAAACGTTTTAGATACACTACCAGACAAACGTTTTAGATACACTACCAGTCAAACGTTTTAGTACACTACCAGTCAAACGTTTTAGATCACTACCAGTCAAACGTTTTAGATACACTACCAGCCAAACGTTTTAGATACACTACCAGTCAAACGTTTTAGATACACTACCAGCCAAACGTTTTAGATACACTACCAGTCAAACGTTTTAGTACACTACCAGTCAAACGTTTTAGATCACTACCAGTCAAACGTTTTAGATACACTACCAGCCAAACGCTTTAGATACACTACCAGTCAAACGTTTTAGATACACTACCAGCCAAACGTTTTAGATACACTACCAGCCAAACGTTTTAGATACACTACCAGTCAAACGCTTTAGATACACTACCAGTCAAACGTTTTAGTAACACTACCAGTCAAACGTTTTAGATACACTACCAGTCAAACGCTTTAGATACACTACCAGACAAACGTTTTAGATACACTACCAGACAAACGTTTTAGTACACTACCAGTCAAACGTTTTAGATACACTACCAGTCAAACGCTTTAGATACACTACCAGACAAACGTTTTAGATACACTACCAGACAAACGTTTTAGTACACTACCAGTCAAACGTTTTAGATACACTACCAGTCAAACGTTTTAGATACACTACCAGTCAAACGCTTTAGATACACTACCAGCCAAACGTTTTAGATACACTACCAGACAAACGTTTTAGTACACTACCAGACAAACGTTTTAGTACACTACTAGCCAAACGTTTTAGATACACTACCAGTCAAACGTTTTAGATACACTACCAGTCAAACGCTTTAGATACACTACCAGACAAACGTTTTAGTACACTACCAGTCAAACGTTTTAGATACACTACCAGTCAAACGCTTTAGATACACTACCAGCCAAACGTTTTAGATACACTACCAGACAAACGTTTTAGTACACTACCAGACAAACGTTTTAGATACACTACCAGACAAACGTTTTGGTACACTACTAGCCAAACGTTTTAGATACACTACCAGCCAAACGTTTTAGATACACTACCAGTCAAACGTTTTAGTACACTACCAGTCAAACGTTTTAGATACACTACCAGTCAAACGTTTTAGTACACTACCAGTCAAACGTTTTAGATACACTACCAGTCAAACGTTTTAGATACACTACCAGACAAACGTTTTAGATACACTACCAGTCAAACGTTTTAGATACACTACCAGTCAAACGTTTTAGTACACTACCAGAAAAACGTTTTAGATACACTACCAGTCAAACGTTTTAGATACACTACCAGCCAAACGTTTTAGATACACTACCAGTCAAACGTTTTAGATACACTACCAGACAAACGTTTTAGTACACTACCAGACAAACGTTTTAGATGCACTACCAGACAAACGTTTTAGTACACTACCAGTCAAACGTTTTAGATACACTACCAGTCAAACGTTTTAGATACACTACCAGTCAAACGTTTTAGATACACTACCAGACAAACGTTTTAGATACACTACCAGAAAAACGTTTTAGATACACTACCAGTCAAACGTTTTAGATACACTACCAGTCAAACGTTTTAGATACACTACCAGACAAACGTTTTAGATACACTACCAGCCAAACGTTTTAGATACACTACCAGACAAACGTTTTAGTACACTACCAGACAAACGTTTTAGATACACTACCAGCCAAACGTTTTAGATACACTACCAGCCAAACGTTTTAGATACACTACCAGACAAACGTTTTAGATACACTACCAGTCAAACGTTTTAGTACACTACCAGTCAAACGTTTTAGATACACTACCAGTCAAACGTTTTAGTACACTACCAGTCAAACGTTTTAGATACACTACCAGTCAAACGTTTTAGATACACTACCAGTCAAACGTTTTAGTACACTACCAGTCAAACGTTTTAGATACACTACCAGACATACGTTTTAGATACACTACCAGACATACGTTTTAGATACACTACCAGTCAAACGTTTTAGATACACTACCAGTCAAACGTTTTAGTACACTACCAGCCAAACGTTTTAGATACACTACCAGTCAAACGTTTTAGATACACTACCAGTCAAACGTTTTAGTACACTACCAGTCAAACGTTTTAGATACACTACCAGTCAAACGTTTTAGATACACTACCAGCCAAACGTTTTAGATACACTACCAGCCAAACGTTTTAGATACACTACCAGACATACGTTTTAGATACACTACCAGACAAACGTTTTAGATACACTACCAGACAAACGTTTTAGATACATTACCAGACAAACGTTTTAGTACACTACCAGAAAAACGTTTTAGATACACTACCAGTCTAACGTTTTAGATACACTACCAGCCAAACGTTTTAGATACACTACCAGACAAACGTTTTAGATACACTACCAGTCAAACGTTTTAGATACACTACCAGTCAAACGTTTTAGATACACTACCAGACAAACGTTTTAGATACACTACCAGACAAACGTTTTAGATACACTACCAGTCAAACGTTTTAGATACACTACCAGACAAACGTTTTAGATACACTACCAGACAAACGTTTTAGTACACTACCAGTCAAACGTTTTAGATACACTACCAGTCAAACGTTTTAGATTCACTACCAGTCAAACGTTTTAGATACACTACCAGACAAACGTTTTAGATACACTACCAGTCAAACGTTTTAGATACACTACCAGACATACGTTTTAGTAACACTACCAGTCAAACGTTTTAGATACACTACCAGCCAAACGTTTTAGATACACTACCAGACAAACGTTTTAGATACACTACCAGTCAAACGTTTTAGATACACTACACACACATACAACTGGCTACTCAGCCAATAAATGTTGTGGCTACAGGAACAGAAACACACTGTATGTACATAGTATTTATTAATGAAGGTTTTGCTTTGAGAAAGTAAACATTTATTAAATTATTTACATTATTAAGAACAACTGGTCTCGTTCACCAACAGTTCTTAAAGAAATGTCTTTTTAAACCTTATGCAGTTGTCAGGAAGGTTCTGGACTATTGGACACTGCACGTATAGTATTAGTTCTAGTGGTTAGACACCGCCCCCTGTGCGAGTGGTTAGACACCACCCCCTCACTCCTAGGACTCCCAGACTTTAGGTGGTGAGTGTGAGCGGCGCCGTGACGTCTGATTCCAGGCCAGTTCTGGTCACACAGTCTGAGTCAGAAACTGATTCAGTGTGGTAAATATGCTCTGACGTTTGGCTTTAAGTGGAAAATCTCCACGTCCAGGCTCTGGTCCTGCCGTCAACGTGGTGGGGTTTGTAAGACGATGGAACTGGTGGTCCTGCTGTTACTACTTTAGCTTTCTGTAGCACACGTTTAAGAACCGACCTTGACTAACCTGAACGCAAGATTCTGGAAAGCTTTAGTCAACCCAGGAAAGTTCTTTAGTCACTCAAAGCTGTTCTTCAATGATCAGGACCCCCACAGGACCACCTCAGAGCAGGTACTACTAGGGAGGTGAATCATTCCCAGAACTCAAGTGACACTGACATGGTGGTGGTGTGTTAGTGTGTGTTGTGCTGGTGTGAGTGGATCAGAGGCAGCAGTGCTGCTGCTGGAGTGTTTAAACACCTCCTCAGTGTCACTGCTGGACTGAGAATCGTCCACCAACCAAAACTATCCAGACAGCAGTGTCCTGTGGGCGGCGTCCTGTGTCCACTGATGATAAAGAACTAGAGGAACACAAACTGTGCAGCAGCAGATGAGCTACTGTCTCTGACTTTACATCTACAAGGTGGACCAGCAAGTAGTAGGAGTGTCTAATAGAGTGGACAGTGAGTGGACACAGTGTTTAAACACAAGAAGTACCTGCTCTGTGGTGGTCCAGTAGAGGTCCTGACCATTAAATATATATATGTGTGTGTGTGTGTGTGTGTGTGTGTGTATATATATTTATATATATATAGGTGTTTTAACTGCTTCCTATCTCTTAGCTTCTACAGAAAAAAGCCTCAACAGAACTCAGTGTGACCACAGATGAGCACGTTGCAGTTCTGAGTACTGAGAGTTCTGAGTAGTACTGATGATTTAATGACCGTGCTGACTGTGTCTCTCCTCTCTCCTCTCTTTTTACACGCTCTCCCGTTCCCTGCGCCAGCCGCCGTCACCAAATACACTCAGATCCTGTGCTGCTGCTGCCTGACCGACCTGGACGTCGAGCCGGAGGACCCGGCGGAGAGCAAGACCCAGTAATCTCTCATCTTAGACTTTTGGTATCCGAGGTATTTGAAAGGTTTCGGGGCTCCAGAAGCGGACGTGGACGTGGACGTGGACGTGGCCAATAAGGACGTTATTGTTCTTGTCCAGTGAGGCGCTGTGGGATTTTTTGGGTTTTGGGTCATTTGGTTCTCCAGTTTCTCGTTTGCACATTATCTAGTGTTGTAGAATAACGAGTCGTTTTTTTATGACTCAGTATGTACGCAGACAGTATCATGTGTCTCTTTGTTTCGAGGCAGCTCTTGGTGTGATGTCACCATTCCAAGGAGGGACTGTACCTGGAAACGAGGGCTATTCTAAGTTATATCCGACCTCTCGGCCTGACTCGGAAGCTGCCGGGCGTACGTATCTCTGTATATCTGAGGGAGAGGAACGCGTTTGAATCCTTTCGAGCTCTTTTTGTAATATCGATGATGATTGTATTGGTTGAACAGTTTTCTACTATGTGACCTTGAAGCACTTTTGATAAACGTTTCTCCAAATCTGTCTCCACCGCTGGTCATGTGATCATTTCAGGGAACCAGAGACCAGAGAACCAAATGTTTGCACTTCACTGGTTTCATCCACGTCTGGACACCTCCAGGAGAAAGAGGTCTTGTAGGTTTACATCTTCTAGAACTGTTTGTTTTCCCAAATGCATCTGTTAGAGCTCCTGTGTTTAAGCCCCGCCTCCAGATGAGCCCAGCGTTCCCTAATTGGCCAGCTTACCCACACTGTTTGGGTGATTGGTCTACCACCGGAGCGGCACCCTGCTAAAAGTTCTGCCTCCGTATGACCTCAAGTAGTTGCTGTATGTTGGGTGAGGGTGGGCCAAGCTTGAAAGTAGGTGGGCGGTAAGAACTATGTTATGAGATGACATCACCTTGTAACAAAGAAATGGGCTGGAATTCCAATGAGGCAGCTGAGAGAAGTGGTTTCTGTGGGAGAGAGTTCCTCCCACCGGCGTGTACTTTGGGTTTTAGAACTTTGCTGAACGTCCACATTATAATAGACCCCCTTTAAACTACTGGGAAAAAAATAAAACCTAAAATGTGGCAGACCTTCTGTCTTAATATTAAATTGGGATAAGCGTGATCTCTGTAAAGATGTTTCAGGGTTGCGATAGAGAAAGCAGAGTAGCCCAGACGGGACAACCTCGTGGGCCCGTCCCAATCGGCTGTGCTGAATCAAATCCGAATCAGAACTACACCAACAGGTTCCTTTCAACGTGGAGGAGCTCCTCCTGGAAGACGGAGCTTATCAAGTGGAACGTGGCCGCCAACCTTGCAAAGAAAGCTTGTGTCCAGTAGGGGTGTAAGAAAATATAAAAAATATTGAACATCGGGATATTTACTTTAGTGATACTGTATCGATTCTCAAAAACACAGTATCAATACACAGATTCTGGCAGACAGTGAATCATTGTGTGTTGTGTTTAAACCTCTGACCACTAGATGGCAGTGTTGTAATCCATTTTCAGCTCCACTCCAACAATAACAAGCAGCACAAGGACGCAGTGCTATTGTAAGCATTGATAAACCTGTTCATGCAGTGGTGTGTTTTAATAGTAGGATTAGAAATAAATGCAATACATCACTTTGCTTGCAGTATCGCAATATATTACGATATTTTAAATCGTGTCCGCTGTATCATGATACGTATTGTATCTCCAGGTTCTTGCCAATACACAGCCCTAGTGTCCACAATCTCATTCTTTACCCAAAGCTCACGACCACAGGTTGACTGTAGGGATGTAGACCGACTGGTAAACAGAGAGCTTTGACTTATGGCTCAACTCCCTCTTCACTATAGTCTGACTGCTTTAACTATGTAAGTCCATAAGGCTTAAAAGAATGGATACCTATGTGTGATTCCATAAGATGCACTGCTGTAACAGTGGCTACATCACTAGCTGTTGCATGTTGTTCATGTGTACCTACACCGCTAGCTGTGGGCCTTTACAGGAGAGACCAAAAACCTACTTTACTTTTAATGTAAGTCAATGGAACCAGAATTTTTTCCAAGCTATTTTGAAGCACTTCTATTGGTCCATTCATCATGAAATATTCACACAATGTAAACGACCATTCAGCTGATGTAGAAAACTCAAAATTAACAAAAATGTGTGTATATATATATATATATATATGTGTGTGTGTGCACAAAATTATCTATTGGTTACAAATCCATAACAAAATAATCAAGATTTTAATTTCTAACACTCTCACATTAGAATAACCTAAAAATAAAATAAAATAATCGTTAGAATAAGTGATTAAGAAATTAATCGTTATGTGCAGCCCTAGAGGACTGTAAATCTGGAAGCTGGGGCTTTTACCGGTTGTCAAGAGCTAAAAGATAAAAGTATGATGGGCCTGTACGGGGCCAGTGGTGCAGTAATTACCCTGCGCGAGCCAATGCAGCTTTACTTTCCCAGATGCTTCTCGCTTAAAATAGATGGCCAGGCCTTCCATGAACTCCTGTGACTGATATCTAATATTATATTGTCTGCTTCCTGGCTGTAGACTGCAGAGCTGTGGACTCTCCCTTCATCTCCCTGTGTCCACCTCACATGTTCTGTCCAGCTGTAGGAGGGGTTCTAATAGAGCTGGGCGATATGGCCTTAAACTCATGTAGGGCTGCAACGTTCGGCTGGACCACAGGTATTTGCGGCTTGGTAGCTCGTACTTCTACTCTAAAACTTTTCCACCGTATACACTACCGCTCAAAAGTTCAGATCACAGTGAAATGTTCTTGTTTTAATGGAGTATCTTCTTCCTTAACACAACAATGGACTGACGGGTCTCTAAAGAAAGTTGTTTCTTTCTGGTCATTGTGAGTCGGTCAGCAAGCCATCAACTGCTGATCTTCAGATACTAAACTAACCTAGAATGTTGTTCCCTTTTATACTCACTTATTAGTAGAATGTTTTTCAGCTGTGATCACAATTGAGCAAGAGTGTCCTAACAACCAATTAGTCCAATAACATCCTTAACTTGGATTGGTGGTCGTACCAGGAGATTTACAGAGGACTGAGAATTACTGATAATAGAACTATATGTAAAATAAGCCTCTATACAAAAATAGACTTTAATACAAACATTTTTATTCTTTAAAAATCATCTGATACACTTACATTAACTGTGATATGGACAATATTGTTTGTGAATTGCATGAAAATTGCATGAAAATTACTAAACTTTTGAGCGGTAGTGTATATATAGACAATAAACATTGCTATAGCTTCTGTGATAGCCTTTCAGCGTGCCCCAATCTTATCATACACACGGTTGGAAGACGTGTCGGGACGGGGGCTGGCTGTATTTTGGGTGGCGTGGTAGCGGAGCGGCTGTTTACGTGTTTTATGTGTTTTTTCATATCTTAGTATATTAGTTTAAGATTAACATGTAACATTTCCTTCAGCAGTAGTCACTTGAATAGTCACATTGCTAACTGTCCGAGGTCTTGTGCGTGAGGCATGTGGGTTACGTGTCATTTGTGCCTCTAAAAATCGAGTCAGAGCGTAGACCCTTTTTAACCATTTATATAGATCGTCGCTGTCCAATGAAAAACAAGGTTCTCCAAAACTGCAACTTTACAGGAGAGACCAAAAACATACTTTACTTTCAATGGAAGTCAATGGAACCAGAATTATTTCCAAGCTGTTTTGGAGCACTTCTATTGGTCCATTCATCATGAAATTTTCACACAATGTAAGAGACTATTGGCGTGTTCAACTGATGTAGAAAACTCAAAATCAACAAAAAAAAATATGCACAAAAACATCCATTGGTTACAAATTCATAAAAAATAAATCAAGATTTTAATTCTAATCTAAAATTAGTTGTTAGATTAAGCGATTAAGAAATTAATCGTTAGGTGCAGCCCTAGTGGACAGTAAATCTGGAAGCTGGGGCTTTTACTGGTTGGCAAGAGCTAAAAAAGATAAAAGTATGATGGACAGTGTCACGAGTGTTTGTTCCTGATACTGGTGTTTATGCAAGGCTGTAGGCTGTAACCTTGTCTGTGGGTCTGTTTTGTCCAGATGCTGAAAGTCCCTCAGTCCCATTTTAGACATAAATTCATTAAAAAGTCTTTGTCCATCTTGTCTGATAAGCCTTAAAAGTTTGAATCTCCTGTAATGAAGCTCTATAATATTCCTCTACCTGGCAGAACCAGACTCTCCTTCATGTGCCCAAGCGTTACAAAGGCATATGGATGCTACAGGTTTACAGACTACACACAGAAGCAAGCAAGTGTATACAATCTATATCATCCATATGCCTGCGTGAGACGTGGTGGAAGTTAAAACTGAGAGAAAACCGATTTTCATAAAAACATATCATCCTTAAATTAGAATTAATTGATAAAGTCGATTTATCGCCCAGCTCTAGGTTCAATAGAAGATCTACTGAAAGTCGTGTAGTGAAAGTGAGCGTTCCCTGCTCCCACTGGAACTGTAGGAACCAGGCTTAGTCAGGTTCTTCTCTCTGTCTGTCACTGTGTTATTTATGACGGCTCGTTTGACTCATCCTGAGCGTGTGCGTAAGTGCGAGCAGGGTCAGCAGTTCAGAGGGAGGAACTAGCTGATTTGTAATGTTTCAGAAGAAGGAGGAACTTCAGGCCTTCGTTTATGGCACCTCAGAGCGATTCAGGTCACGGAGGCCCGGAGAGATTATCAGCGCTCGCTGACTCAGCACAACCTCACGCTGCTGGCTCATTTTGAGAGAAGCATAGCGGACACGGGTCTGACCTCTTCCTGACCTCTTCCTGACCTCAGGCTGAAGCGTTCAAATGGATCAGAAAGTGCTGACTAGCTGGTGTAGTTGCTTTTGTCTACATTGAGATGATCAAACCGCAAATATGTGCTCTGCTCTTATTAACTGGCCAGTTTACTGAACTCCAGAGGTCATTAGTAACTAGATACATTTACTCAGTACATGTACTTCAGTATATTATTGTATTAAATACAGAGGTGAGTAGTAACTAGATACATTTACTCAGTACATGTCCTTCAGTATATTATTGTATTAAATACAGAGGTGATTAGTAACTAGATACATTTACTCAGTACATGTACTTCAGTATATTATTGTATTAAATACAGAGGTGAGTAGTAACTAGTTACATTTACTCAGTACATGTACTTCAGTATATTATTGTATTAAATACAGAGGTGAGTAGTAACTAGTTACATTTACTCAGTACATGTACTTCAGTATAGTATTGTATTAAATACAGAGGTGATTAGTAACTAGATACATTTACTCAGTACATGTCCTTCAGTATATTATTGTATTAAATACAGAGGTGAGTAGTAACTAGATACATTTACTCAGTACATGTCCTTCAGTATATTATTGTATTAAATACAGAGGTGAGTAGTAACTAATAACATTTACTTGAGTACATGTCCTTCAGTATATTATTGTATTAAATACAGAGGTGAGTAGTAACTAGTAACATTTACTTGAGTACATGTCCTTCAGTATATTATTGTATTAAATACAGAGGTGGGTAGTAACTAGTAACATTTACTTGAGTACATGTACTTCAGTATATTATTGTATTAAATACAGAGGTGAGTAGTAACTAGTAACATT
The DNA here is from genome assembly GCA_021613375.1 of Megaleporinus macrocephalus. Classification (NCBI taxonomy): domain Eukaryota; kingdom Metazoa; phylum Chordata; class Actinopteri; order Characiformes; family Anostomidae; genus Megaleporinus; species Megaleporinus macrocephalus. The sequence continues at coordinate 48,532,197 of CM038708.1, forward strand.
TACTTGAGTGCATGTACTTCAGTATATTATTGTACTAAATACAGAGGTGGGTAGTAACTAGTAACATTTACTTGAGTACATGTCCTTCAGTATATTATTGTATTAAATACAGAGGTGAGTAGTAACTAGTAACATTTACTTGAGTACATGTCCTTCAGTATATTATTGTATTAAATACAGAGGTGAGTAGTAACTAGTAACATTTACTTGAGTGCATGTACTTCAGTATATTATTGTATTAAATACAGAGGTGGGTAGTAACTAGTAACATTTACTTGAGTACATGTCCTTCAGTATATTATTGTATTAAATACAGAGGTGAGTAGTAACTAGTAACATTTACTTGAGTGCATGTACTTCAGTATATTATTGTACTAAATACAGAGGTGGGTAGTAACTAGTAACATTTACTTGAGTACATGTACTTCAGTATAGTATTGTATTAAATACAGAGGTGGGTAGTAACTAGTAACATTTACTTGAGTACATGTCCTTCAGTATATTATTGTATTAAATACAGAGGTGGGTAGTAACTAGTAACATTTACTTGAGTACATGTACTTCAGTATATTATTGTATTAAATACAGAGGTGAGTAGTAACTAGTAACATTTACTTGAGTGCATGTACTTCAGTATATTATTGTACTAAATACAGAGGTGAGTAGTAACTAGCAACATTTACTTGAGTAAATTAAATACAGAGGTGAGTATGAATTAGTTACATTTACTCAGTACATGCACTTTAGTGTATTATTGTATTAAATACAGAGGTGAGTAGTAACTAGTTACAGTTACTCAGTACATGTCCTTCAGTATATTATTGTATTAAATACAGAGGTGGTAGTAACTAGTTACAGTTACTTAGTACATGTACTTCAGTATATTATTGTATTAAATACAGATGTGGGTAGTAACTAGCAACATTTACTTGAGTAAATTAAATACAGAGGTGAGTATGAATGAGTTACATTAACTCAGTACATGTACTTCAGTATAGTATTGTATTAAATACAGAGGTGAGTAGTAACTAGATACATTTACTCAGTACATGCACTTTAGTGTATTATTGTATTAAATACAGAGGTGGTAGTAACTAGTTACAGTTACTCAGTACATGTACTTCAGTATATTATTGTATTAAATACAGAGGTGAGTAGTAACTAGTTACAGTTACTCAGTACATGTACTTCAGTATATTATTCTATTAAATACAGAGGTGAATAGTAACTAGTTACATTTACTTGAGTAAATTAAATACAGAGGTGAGTATGAACGAGTTACATTAACTCAGTACATGTACTTTAGTGTATTATTGTATTAAATACAGAGGTGGTAGTAACTAGTTACAGTTACTTAGTACATGTACTTCAGTATAGTATTGTATTAAATACAGAGGTGAGTAGTAACTAGTTACAGTTACTCAGTACATGTACTTCAGTATATTATTGTATTAAATACAGATGTGGGTAGTAACTAGATACATGTACTCAGTACATGCAGTTTAGTGTATTATTGTATTAAATACAGAGGTGAGTAGTAACTAGTTACAGTTACTCAGTACATGTCCTTCAGTATATTATTGTATTAAATACAGAGGTGAGTAGTAACTAGTAACATTTACTTGAGTACATGTCCTTCAGTATATTATTGTATTAAATACAGAGGTGAGTAGTAACTAGTAACATTTACTTGAGTACATGTACTTCAGTATATTATTGTATTAAATACAGAGGTGAGTAGTAACTAGTAACATTTACTTGAGTACATGTACTTCAGTATATTATTGTATTAAATACAGAGGTGAGTAGTAACTAGTAACATTTACTTGAGTAAATTAAATAGAGGTGAGTATTAATTAGTTACAGTTACTCAGTACATGTACTTCAGTATAGTATTGTATTAAATACAGAGGTGAGTAGTAACTAGTAACATTTACTTGAGTACATGTACTTCAGTATATTATTGTATTAAATACAGAGGTGAGTAGTAACTAGCAACATTTACTTGAGTAAATTAAATACAGAGCTGAGTATGAACTAGTTACATTTACTCAGTACATGTACTTCAGTATAGTATTGTATTAAATACAGAGGTGAGTAGTAACTAGTTACAGTTACTCAGTACATGTACTTCAGTATAGTATTGTATTAAATACAGAGGTGAGTAGTAACTAGTTACAGTTACTCAGTACATGTACTTCAGTATATTATTGTATTAAATACAGAGGTGGGTAGTAACTAGATACATTTACTCAGTACATGTACTTCAGTATATTATTGTATTAAATACAGATGTGGGTAGTAACTAGATACATTAACTTAGTACATGTACTTCAGTATATTATAGTATTAAATACAGAGGTGGGTAGTAACTAGTTACAGTTACTCAGTACATGTACTTCAGTATATTATTGTATTAAATACAGAGGTGGGTAGTAACTAGATACATTTACTCAGTACATGTACTTCAGTATATTATTGTATTAAATACAGATGTGGGTAGTAACTAGATACATTAACTTAGTATATGTACTTCAATATATTATAGTATTAAATACAGAGGTGGGTAGTAACTAGTTATAGATACTCAGTACATGTACTTCAGTATATTATTGTATTAAATACAGAGGTGGGTAGTAACTAGTTACAGTTACTTAGTACATGTACTTCAGTATATTATTGTATTAAATACAGAGGTGAGTAGTAACTAGATACATTTACTCAGTACATGTACTTTAGTGTACTATTGTATTAAATACAGAGGTGGGTAGTAACTAGTTACATTTACTCAGTACATGTACTTCAGTATATTATTGTATTACTTCTGGTTCTCTTATTTTAGTTTAGGCTGTTATAGTTAGATCTGGCGGAGTCGCCAGCCACATATATATATTCATATTCTCTACAGTCTCACTCCCGAGCCCAACTAACTCTCTCTCTCTTTACTCCTCCTGAGGAAATGACTGTCCTCCCGTCTGGTGAACGCTGTTGAAGGACTGATCATCAGGGTCTCCTCCCCACCATCACCAGCCAGCTCTCCTGTCCATCTGTATCTACACCCTCAGTTACATCACTATCATTCAGATACACCTGCATTGAGATGGGATGGGACTGTTTCAGCTCACGCCCACTTTACATACAGACTCAGCCAGAGACTGCCTCAGTCAGAGACTGCCTCAGTCAGAGACTGCCTCAGCCAGAGACTGCCTCAGTCAGAGACTGCCTCAGTCAGAGACTGCCTCAGCCAGAGACTGCCTCTACTTCTGCAGCTTCTAAAGCTTTACTATCCAGATTTCAAACTGAGACTCTTTTCTTTGGTGTTTAGTTTATTAAACTGTAAATACTGTTTGACCAGAGTAACACCCCCCCCCCCCCCCCCCCACTCTGTTACAGTTCACCCCAGCTGTGATGTTTGAGGAAGGACAGGAGTTTATATTAATCTGTTTCGTACAGACGAGGTGGACTTCTGGGATGCAGATGTTTGAACCAAGGTTCTCACAGACACTCGAACGTGTGGAGGGAAGTACGATTGATACTAAAGAAGACAGAGAAAAAACATTAGCTTAAATACAAAATGTAAACTCCTAATAGAAAAATGAAGGTCCTACTTTATATTACTGTGTAATAACTGTGTAGTTACACATGAACAATGTAACTCCTAGTGATAGAAACGGTTACCGATAGATTACAGCATTACAGATCATGTAATTACACATGACTATCATTCTTTTCTTACCTCATGTAATTACATAAGTTGTATATTAATAATATGCATGTACTTGCACATTTATAACAAGTGTAATTATCCATTAATAATAACATAACATGAGTGTAATTACCCATTAATAGTATAATAGCATGAGTGTAATTACCCAGTAATAATATGAGTGTAATTACCCAGTAATAATATGATAATAACATGAGTGTAATTACCCAGTAATGAGTGTAATTATCCATTAATAATAACAACATAACATGAGTGTAATTACCCAGTAATATGAGTGTAATTATCCAATAATAACAACATAACATGAGTGTAATTACCCATTAATAGTATAATAGCATGAGTGTAATTACCCAGTAATAATATGAGTGTAATTACCCAGTAATAATATGATAATAACATGAGTGTAATTACCTAGTAATAATAACGAGTGTAATTATCCATTAATAATAACAACATAACATGAGTGTAATTACCCAGTAATATGAGTGTAATTATCCAATAATAATAACAACATAACATGAGTGTAATTACCCAGTAATAATAACATGAGTATAATTATCCATTAATATGATAACATGAGTGTAATTACCCAGTAATAAAATGTCTGTAATTGCCAATTTATAATAAGTGTAATTACCCATTAATAATAATGAGTGTAATTACCCATTAATAATAAAATGAGTGTAAATGCCCATTGATATGATAATAACATGAATGTAATTACATGTTATTAATAACAGGAGAGAGAATATGATGTAACTATGAAGATACTCTTGTGTAAATACATGTTAATAATAACAGGAGAGAAAATATGCTGTAACTATGACGATGCTCTTGTGTAATTACATGTTAATAATAAGAGGAGAGAGAATATGCTATAACTATGAAGATACTCTTATGTAATTACATGTTATTAATAACAGGAGAGAGAATATGATGTAACTATGAAGATACTCTTATGTAATTACATGTTAATAATAACAGGAGAGAGAATATGCAGTAACTATGACGATACTCTTATGTAATTACATGTTAATAATAACAGGAGAGAGAATATGCTGTAACTATGACGATACTCTTATGTAATTACATGTTAATAATAACAGGAGAGAGAATATGCTGTAACTATGACGATACTCTTATGTAATTACATGATTGTGCTGATGTTGAGTTGTGCCGTAGTTGGATTGTGCCGTAGTTGGATTGTGCTGATGTTGAATTGTGCTGATGTTGAATTGTGCCGTAGTTGGATTGTGCCGTAGTTGGATTGTGCTGATGTTGGATTGTGCTGATGTTGAATTGTGCCGTAGTTGGATTGTGCTGATGTTGAATTGTGTCGTAGTTGGATTGTGCCGTTGTTGGATTGTGCCGTAGTTGGATTGTGCCGTTGTTGGATTGTGCCGTAGTTGGATTGTGCCGTAGTTGGATTGTGCCGATGTTGGATTGTGCTGATGTTGAATTGTGCCGTAGTTGGATTGTGCCATAGTTGGATTGTGCTGATGTTGAATTGTGTCGTAGTTGGATTGTGCCGTTGTTGGATTGTGCCGTAGTTGGATTGTGCTGATGTTGAATTGTGTCGTAGTTGGATTGTGCCGTAGTTGGATTGTGCTGATGTTGAATTGTGTCGTAGTTGGATTGTGCCGTTGTTGGATTGTGCCGTAGTTGGATTGTGCCGTAGTTGGATTGTGCCGTAGTTGGATTGTGCCGATGTTGGATTGTGCCGTTGTTGAATTGTGCCGTAGTTGGATTGTACCGTTGTTGGATTGTGCCATAGTTGGATTGTGCCGTTGTTGAATTGTGCCGTAGTTGGATTGTGCCGTTGTTGGATTGTGCCGTAGTTGGATTGTGCCGTTGTTGAATTGTGCCGTAGTTGGATTGTGCCGTTGTTGGATTGTGCCGTTGTTGAATTGTGCCGTAGTTGGATTGTACCGTTGTTGGATTGTGCCGTAGTTGGATTGTGCCGTTGTTGAATTGTGCCGTAGTTGGATTGTGCCGTTGTTGGATTGTGCCGTAGTTGGATTGTGCCGTTGTTGAATTGTGCTGTAGTTGGATTGTGCCGTTGTTGGATTGTGCCGTAGTTGGATTGTGCCGTTGTTGGATTGTGCCGTAGTTGGATTGTGCCGTTGTTGAATTGTGCTGTAGTTGGATTGTACCGTTGTTGGATTGTGCCGTAGTTGGATTGTGCCGTAGTTGGATTGTGCCGTTGTTGGATTGTGCCGTAGTTGGATTGTGCCGTTGTTGAATTGTGCTGTAGTTGGATTGTGCCGTAGTTGGATTGTGCCGTAGTTGGATTGTGCCGTTGTTGAATTGTGCCGTAGTTGGATTGTGCCGTTGTTGAATTGTGCCGTAGTTGGATTGTACCGTTGTTGGATTGTGCTGATGTTGAATTGTGTCGTAGTTGAATTGTGTCGTAGTTGGATTGTGCCGTTGTTGAATTGTGCCGTAGTTGGTTTGTGCCGTTGTTGGATTGTACTGTTGTTGGATTGTACTGTTGTTGGATTGTGCCGTTGTTGAATTGTGCTGTAGTTGGATTGTGCCGTAGTTGGATTGTGCCGTAGTTGGATTGTGCCGTAGTTGGATTGTGTCGAAGTTGGATTGTGTCGAAGTTGGATTGTGCCGTTGTTGGATTGTACTGTTGTTGGATTGTACTGTTGTTGGATTGTGCCGTTGTTGAATTGTGCTGTAGTTGGATTGTGCCGTAGTTGGATTGTGCCGTAGTTGGATTGTGTCGAAGTTGGATTGTGCCGTTGTTGAATTGTGCCGTAGTTGGTTTGTGCCGTTGTTGGATTGTACTGTTGTTGGATTGTACTGTTGTTGGATTGTGCCGTTGTTGAATTGTGCTGTAGTTGGATTGTGCCGTAGTTGGATTGTGCCGTAGTTGGATTGTGTCGAAGTTGGATTGTGCCGTTGTTGAATTGTGCCGTAGTTGGTTTGTGCCGTTGTTGGATTGTACTGTTGTTGGATTGTACTGTTGTTGGATTGTGCCGTTGTTGAATTGTGCTGTAGTTGGATTGTGCCGTAGTTGGATTGTGCCGTAGTTGGATTGTGCCGTAGTTGGATTGTGCCGTTGTTGGATTGTAAATGCTGCATCCATGTGTAGTTTAATGAACTGATTTTAAGATGTTGTATCTAGAAAAGTCAGACAGATCAGTTTACCAATGTTGTGGGATTTACACCTATTTTGGTTGAACTGCTGTTCGATTGTACTTTTGTTGCATTGCATCAATGTTGGACAGTACCATTATTGGATTGTACCGATGCCGGATTTTGTCAATGTTGTACTGTACCAATGTTTGATTGTAACATTTCTGGATTGTCCTGTTGTTGGATTGTATCAATGTTGGACTGTACCAATGTTGGATAGCATTAATGCTGGACTGTACCTTTGTTGGATTGTATTGTTATTGAATTGTATCAGTACTGGACTGTGCTAATATTGGATTGTGCCGTTGTTGGATTGTACCGATGTTGGATTGTGCTGTTGTTGGATTGTGCCATAGTTGGATTGTGTCGTTGTTGGATTGTGTTGTTGTTGGATTGTGTTGTTGTTGGATTGTGCTGTTGTTGGATTGTATCAATGCCGAATAGTATTAATGCTGGACTGTACCAATATTGGATTGTGCTGTTGTTGGATTGTGCCGTAGTTGGATTGTGCCGTAGTTGGATTATGCTGATGTTAAATTGTGCTGTTGTTGAATTGTGCCATTGTTGGATTGTGCTGTTGTTGGATTGTGCTGTTGTTGGATTGTATCAATGCTGAATAGTATTAATGCTGGACTGTACCAATATTGGATTGTGCCGTAGTTGGATTGTGCCGTAGTTGGATTATGCTGATGTTAAATTGTGCTGTTGTTGGATTGTGCCGTAGTTGGATTGTGCCGTAGTTGGATTGTAAATGCTGCATCCATGTGTAGTTTAATGAACTTAATGAAAGGTCAGCCAGATCAGTTGACCAATGTTATGGGATTGTACACCTATTTTGGTTGAACCGCTGTTCGATTGTACTGTTGTTGCATTGTATCAATGTTGGACTCTACTGATGTTGGACGGTACCATTATTGGATTGTACCAATGCCGGAACCAGACGTCCACCTCTGTTAACATAATGGTTGGGTAGGTGGGCTAGTTTTAAGGACGTGACTGTAACTGAACTTATCAAAGTAGATAATGTAAGAGGCCCATATCCCCCCATACAAAACCAAAACATGTCTTTATTTGATAGTTTTTATTGAGAGATTTGTGAAAAAATAAAGTGCAGTTAATTTCTGTGCTATGAAATCTTTAGCTTCAGAGTAAATTGGCCATGTTTATGTAAACAAATACAGTTTACATGTCCAGCATTTCACAGATCCTTCTATCCAGAGTGTACACAGGTAGGTGAAGGTAGGTGAACATGGTGTTAGGAGTCTTAGCCAAGGAGTCTTATTGGTATAGTGTAGGGTGGTGACCCCCGGTGGGGACCTGAGCCCCACAGCATAGAGGCCAGCAGTATAAACCCCCCCTATACCAAACACCACGGTGTCAAAGCTTTGGAAATAAACTACTTGGTAATAACACTGTTCTCCATTAACTTGCTTTGAAGATTTGTGTTTTTTTTAGTTGTTTTATGCCAATACATGTTTCAGTGTTGGCCAATGTGGTTAAATTTAGTTTTACATTGATTAACCAGACCTTTAATAAAGCCCCCCCCCCCCCCCCCCCCCCCCACTCTGTTACAGTTAACCCCAGCTATGACGTTTGAGAAAGGAAAGAAAACATCACTCCCTCAAACAGAGAAGAAGAAGGACGTCAGGGGTGCAGATGATGGAGGTCTTCACACCACCCTAAAGGTTCTTACAGACATTTGAATTCCGGAAGGGAAGTACCGTTGATACTAAATAAGACAGAGAAAAAACACATTAGTTTAGATGCAAAATGTAAACTCTTAATAGAAAAATGAAGGTCCTACTTTATATTACTGTGTGTAATAACTGTGTAGTTACACATGAACAACAACATAACGACAATGAATTACAGCAGTACAGCTCATGTAATTACACACACCTATCAATTTGTTTTCTTGCCTCATGTAATTATATACAAGAGAGTATAATAGCATGAGTTTAATTACACATTAATAATTAGTGTAATTATTCATTAATAATATCATAATTAAATTAGTGTAAGTATTCATTAATAACATGAGTGTAATTATCCATTAATAATAACAGGATAGTAACAAGTGTAATTACATTTTGATAATGAGTGTAATTACCCATTAATAACAACAGTATAATAACATGAGTGTAATTATCCATTAACAATAACAGGATAATAACGAGTGTAATTACATTTTAATAATGAGTGTAATTACTTATTAATAATATCATAATAACATGAGTGTAATTACCCATTAATAATATCATATAAGTGTAATTATCTATTAACATGAGTGTACTTATCAATTAATAATAACATAATAATAACATGAGTGTAATGTCCATTAATATAATAACATGAGTGTAATTATCCATTAATAATATGATAATAATGAGTGTAATTATCCATTAATAATAACATGAGTGTAATTATCCATTAATAATATGATAATAATGAGTGTAATTATCCATTAATAATATGATAATAATATGAGTGTAATTATCCATTAATAATATGATAATAATGAGTGTAATTATCCATTAATAATAACATGAGTGTAATTATCCATTAATAATATGATAATAATGAGTGTAATTATCCATTAATAATATGATAATAATATGAGTAATTATCCATTAATAATATGATAATAATGAGTGTAATTATCCATTAATAATATGTGTAATTATCCTTTAATAATATGATGATAATATGAGTGTAATTATCCATTAATAATATGATAATATGAGTGTAATCATCCATTAATAATATGATAATAATATGAGTGTAATTATCCATTAATAATATGATAATAATATGAGTGTAATTATCCATTAATAATATGATAATAATATGAGTGTAATTATCCATTAATAATATGATAATAATGAGTGTAATTATCCATTAATAATAACATGAGTGTAATTATCCATTAATAATATGATAATAATATGAGTGTAATTATCCATTAATAATATGATAACAATATGAGTGTAATTATCCATTAATAATATGATAATAATATGAGTGTAATTATCCATTAATAATAACATGAGTGTAATTATCCATTAATAATATGATAATAATAATGAGTGTAATTATCCATTAATAATAACATGATGATAGCCTGAATGTAATTACATAATAATAAGAAAGAGACTATGCTATGCTGTATCTATTGAGATACTCAATAGATACTCAATGTAATTACATTAGCTGTACTGCTGTAACTGTAACAGTAGTAGTTACACTGTTGTTCATGTGTAATAACAGAGTTATTAGAGGAATCAGAAAGCTGCTGAAAGAAGTACTGGATGAAGAACCTGTTGCCAAAACTCCTGCAAAACCTGGTCAGCATTTGTAGCATTCAGGACCCTCTTGGTTTTGATTTTTAGCCGCAGCGCTGCGACGGCGGGGGGACCTGTGAGGAAGAGCGCATTGAACAACATTCAATCTCACTGCACATAAAAAATTAACATTATACAGATGAAGAGATGTTGACTACAGTACATCCTCAGAAGACCTTTAGTGAGTTTTGACTAAGTTCTCTTTGAATTCTCTTTCAATCGTGTTATAAAATCTTCCACAGAGAGACCACCAGAGAGGTCTCCAAATCCCCCAAACTTATTCATACTATGCTGCCCAAAGTATTCACTCACCCATGCAAATCATTAAATTCAGGTGTTCCAATCGCTTCCATGAACACTGGTGTATAAAACCAGCAGCTAGTCATGCAGACTGCTTCTACACACATTAGTAAAGAATGGGCTGATCTCAGGAGCTCAGTGACAATGACATGCTCCCAAATTTGTGGGGACAGTTTGAGGACGGCCCCTTCCTGTTCCAACATGGCTGCCCACCTCAACCTGATAGAACACCTTTGGGATGAATTAGAACGGAACTTCCAATTAGATTAGAACTTCTCATCCAACATCAGTGTCTGACCTCACTAATGTTCTTCTGGAAGAACGTTCCAACATTCCCATAAACACTGGACATACGGTTTACATGCACACTGTGTCCGTATCATGCAGCCCTAATGCAGAGAGAGCAATCACGAGCAATAGAGGACTACCACCCAGATAGCGGGCATATATCTGCCCACTGTTTGCCACTGCTGGTCCACCCTCGGACCACCAAGGTTACTGTCCTACATACAAGATCTAACTAGATATTAATCCCCCAAACTTAGCATAGCATATAGCACAACATTTCAGAAAATAATGTTAAATAATCGACTGAGAGAGAAAACAGTCTAACTCACCAGACGGAGTTGTTGAGGATCTGGTTGTTGTGATTGACGTGGTTATATCTGGTAATTAAAGAAATTATAAGATTAAGTTCATGTACATTCCAACACCAACCTAAACCAAAGTCCACCCAAACACCACCATGTTAACCACTACACCACCGTACTAACCACTACACCACCATACTAACCACTACACCACCGTACTAACCACTACACCACCGTACTAACCACTACACCACCACACTAACCACTACACCACCATACTAACCACTACACCACCATACTAACCACTACACCACCACACTAACCACTACACCACCATACTAACCACTACACCACCGTACTAACCACTACACCACCACACTAACCACTACACCACCATACTAACCACTACACCACCGTACTAACCACTACACCACCATACTAACCACTACACCACCATACTAACCACTACACCACCGTACTAACCACTACACCACCACACTAACCACTACACCACCATACTAACCACTACACCACCGTACTAACTACTACACCACCATACTAACTACTACACCACCATACTAACCACTACACCACCGTACTAACCACTACACCACCGTACTAACCACTACACCACCGTACTAACCACTACACCACCGTACTAACCACTACACCACCATACTAACTACTACACCACCATACTAACCACTACACCACCATACTAACCACTACACCACCGTACTAACCACTACACCACCGTACTAACCACTACACCACCATACTGACCACTACACCACCGTACTGACCACTACACCACCATACTAACCACTACACCACCATACTAACCACTACACCACCATACTAACCACTACACCACCGTACTAACCACTACACCACCATACTAACCACTACACCACCATACTAACCACTACACCACCATACTAACCACTACACCACCATACTGACCACTACACCACTGTACTGACCACTACACCACCATACTAACCACTACACCACCGTACTAACCACTACACCACCATAATAACCACTACACCACCATACTAACCACTACACCACCGTACTAACCACTACACCACCGTACTAACCACTACACCACCGTACTGACCACTACACCACCATACTGACCACTACACCACCGTACTAACCACTACACCACCATACTAACCACTACACCACCGTACTAACCACTACACCACCGTACTAACCACTACACCACCATACTGACCACTACACCACCATACTAACCACTACACCACCGTACTAACCACTACACCACCATAATAACCACTACACCACCGTACTAACCACTACACCACCGTACTAACCACTACACCACCGTACTAACCACTACAGCACCGTACTAACCACTACACCACCATACTAACCACTACACCACCGTACTAACCACTACACCACCATACTGACCACTACACCACCATACTAACCACTACACCACCGTACTAACCACTACACCACCATAATAACCACTACACCACCGTACTAACCACTACACCACCGTACTAACCACTACACCACCGTACTAACCACTACACCACCATCCTAACCACTACACCACTGTACTAACCACTACACCACCGTACTAACCACTACACCACCATACTGACCACTACATCACCATACTAACCACTACACCACCATACTAACCACTACACCACCATACTAACCACTACACCACCATACTAACCACTACACCACCGTACTAACCACTACACCATCGTACTAACCACTACACCACCGTACTAACCACTACACCACCACACTAACCACTACACCACCACACTAACCACTACACCACCGTACTAACCACTACACCAAGGTTACTGTCCTACATAAAAGATCTAACTAGATATTAATCCCCCAAACTTAGCATAGCATATAGCACAACATTTCAGAAAATAATGTTAAATAATCGACTGAAAGAGAAAACAGTCTAACTCACCAGACAATATATTTCCTGCGACTGTCGAGTTGAAGAGGTAGTCTGGTTAAAGAAATGATAAGAAGATTAAGTTCATGTACATTCCAACACCAACCTAAACCAAAGTCCACCCAAACACCACCATGTTAACCACTAAACCACCAAACTAACCACTACACCACCATACTAACCACTACATCACCATACTAACCACCATACTAACCACTACACCACCATACTAACCACTACACCACCATACTAACCACCATACTAACCACTACACCACCATACTAACCACTACACCACCATACTAACCACTACACCACCATACTGACCACTACACCACCATACTAACCACTACACCACCATACTAACCACTACACCACCGTACTAACCACTACACCACCATACTAACCACTACACCACCTTACTAACCACTACACCACCGTACTGACCACTACACCACCATACTAACCACTACACCACCAAACTAACCACTACACCACCATACTAACCACTACACCACCGTACTAACCACTACACCACCGTACTAACCACTACACCACCATACTAACCACTACACCACCGTACTAACCACTACACCACCGTACTAACCACTACACCACCGTACTAACCACTACACCACCGTACTAACCACTGCACCACCGTACTAACCACTACACCATCGTACTAACCACTACACCACCGTACTAACCACTACACCACCGTACTAACCACTACACCATTGTACTAACCACTACACCACCGTACTGACCACTACACCACCGTACTGACCACTACACCACCGTACTAACCACTACACCACCGTACTGACCACTACACCACCGTACTAACCACTACACCATCGTACTAACCACTACACCATCGTACTAACCACTACACCATCGTACTAACCACTACACCACTGTACTAACCACTACACCATCGTACTAACCACTACACCACCGTACTGACCACTACACCACCGTACTGACCACTACACCACCGTACTAACCACTACACCACCGTACTAACCACTACACCACCATACTGACCACTACACCACCGTACTAACCACTACACCACCGTACTAACCACTACACCATCGTACTAACCACTACACCACCATACTGACCACTACACCACCGTACTAACCACTACACCATCGTACTAACCACTACACCACCATACTAACCACTACACCACCGTACTAACCACTACACCACCATACTAACCACTACACCACCATACTAACCACTACACCACCATACTGACCACTACACCACCATACTAACCACTACACCACCATACTAACCACTACACCACCATACTAACCACTACACCACCATACTAACCACTACACCACCTTACTAACCACTACACCACCGTACTAACCACTACACCATCATACTAACCACTACACCATCGTACTAACCACTACACCACCATACTAACCACTACACCACCATACTAACCACTACACCACCGTACTAACCACTACACCATCGTACTACTACTATACTTCAATTTCTGGTATATCTGACCATCATTTACGGTCGTATGCAAAAGTTTTGGCACCCCTGGTCACATGTCCTCGCTGTCCAATGAAAAACAAGTATCTCCAAAATCACAGAGAGGCCAAAACAATCTACACTTTCAATGTGCATCAAGGGAACCAGGTTTTTGCCCAAGTGATTTTGGAGCATTTCTATTGGTCTGTTCATCTTGAAATCATTACACAATGGAAACGTCAGCAGCTGGAGTGTAAAAAAAAAGAAAAACTACAAAAATGGAGATGCTGGTTTCTCTTTGGACAGCGGCGATATTCTTAGAAAGCCTGAAATTTAGAAAGCGCATAGGCCGGTCCTGCTTTGAAATGTGTTCTTGGTGGTTTGAGGTGCCGATAGTTTTGCATAACAGACTTCACTAGAGTTTCAGCAGCGGGGTGGACGACAGAGAGAGTGTAAGTGTGAACTGATCTACAAACGCACGAGGTATCACTGCCTCTGTTGTCGTCTCCGTGGTTGTTGGCGGCGTTGTTGTCGACTCCGTTGTTGTCGTCGTCTCCGCCGTTGTCGGCTCTGTCGTCGTCTCCGCCGTTGTCGGCTCTGTCGTCGTCTCCGCCGTTGTCGGCTCTGTCGTCGTCTCCGCCGTTGTCGGCTCTGTTGTCGTTTCCACCGTTGTCGTCTCCAGTGCTATCACTGCTGTCGCCTCCACTGTCGTCTCTGTTGTGGCCTCCGTTGTCAGCTCCGTAGTCGGGAGCAGTGCCACTTAACACCACAAAATACAAAACACATTCAGTGTGTGAAACAGCACATGGTATTCGAGTATTCGGTCTTTGTGTTTTAAGAAACAGAAACAGGCTAAATGATCTGCCAACACAATGAGCTCATTCAGTACCACAGAGGTGAACAGATGTGTATCTGTTGATTATATCAGAAAGTACTAATAATGTCTCGTTACAGGTTGAGAGCGGGAATTAGGAATTAGAAAATTAGAATTGGATCGCTATTAGCCTTACACGACACAGCGACCAACTTTTAGCTGTCCTCCCTTTTCGGTGAACAAGCACAGCAAAACCAAAACATGCTGCTGGGCGAAGAAAACTCTGGGCTTTAAACAGATATGAGGAGAAGCTGGGCCCTCCTAGTCCATATTAGGGATTTAAATAGAAACGAAACAAGAAACTCAATTAATATTGTTTGTTTAATAACTTAATGACTTAATTATCCAGAACCACTTCCTCTTCCCGTTCCTGAGAAGTGTGTGATTCACACCAGCCAGTCTTTATTAGGTTCGGTCGTTCCATAATAAATTGGAATAGTTCATTGTTAGCACAACCTGGTGAGGTCTAGCTATAATGCTTATCATCACTGTCCAAAGAAAAATGTATTATTTTTCTATAGCATTTGAGAGAGACAGCTGATCTTTACATTGTGTAAAGATTTCATGATGAACAGACCAATCGAAATGCTCTGAAATAGCTCAGAAAAAAATTCCGGTTCCATTGACTTACAAAGAAAGTAAAGTTTTTGTTCCTCTCCTGTAAAGTTTCTATTTTAGAGATAATTGTTTTTCGTTGGACAGTGAGATTATATATGTATACACTGTTAACCTGTAATTAGTTTGTGTGTAAAGAGTTTGTGTACTGATTACTTAAAAAGTAAAGTTTTATTTCATTACTTAAAATGTTTAGAATGTTCTACTATTTTGAAAGAATAACTGATACACTAATATTTTTAACTTGAACAAATTTAAAACATCAGGTTTTAACTTGGACCACGCCCCTGTAGCGCCTTGCCAGATTCTCATTGGTCAGTTCAATCAGTACTAGTTTGAGTTGTTTAGTGGAGCTTGTAAAGGTTTGAAGTCTTTTTCTATTTTCACTGTAAGATTTGGTGTTTTCTGTGTTTAACTTCTTTTCCTCGGACAGAAACTCTGTAGTGCTGGGATTTCTCTACAGTGGACATTTTCTCCATTGTTTTCTTTTCTTGAAGAACTACAGAGGACTACAATCAACCAAGCCGCCATCTTCCCTCTCTTTTTCTCATTCTGGAACTTGGTAAGTAGTTTTCCGTGTTCAAGTGGTGTAAAACTGTTGTTCTGCAGTTGATGCTGATCTAAAGTTAGAAAATGTAATTTACTGTGTTTTTATCATTTCAATGTGTTTAAACTGTATTTAAGAATTATTGTAAGATAAACAGTTTTCTAACTAGACCAATCAAAACCAGTCATCATCACTACTGAACCCTTCAAGAGTCAGAATCATCCTAGATGATCCCAGTGATGTAGTTTTAAATAAATTAAACTAAATTTAACTGTTTGTGTTCTTTTGATGTAGGAGAACATCAGCTTTTTATGGAGACTAGTTTTAAGTTAACTTAATTCTGATTACAGGAAACTCAATGTTGAGTTGAATTAAATGGTCAGTAGGGTTGATTTTACTAAATATTTTATTTAGATTTTATTGTATTCAACTCTAATAATTACTTCCAGTCTATTTGATATTTAAGTTGATTTTACTCAAACCATTAGATTTTCTCTAGTTTGCATTACTTCAATATTTTAAGGCGATCACTCAAACTCTTTAAGTACAATCAACTTATCTGGGTCCCTTACCATGTCTATCTAGCCCGCCCCCAGACTGCTGGGCTGCTATGCTGCTGACTTGCCACAGCGCCCTCCAGAGTCAGGGCTGAAGCTGCCCTCCTTGAATCTTTTGAGCACCCACCATAATGTTGATTTTGAAACATTTAAGGGGTGGAATCCTGGACCCCTAGGACCCACTGTATTTCGCCCCCTGACAGACACAGGAGCTCTAGCTGTCTAAATATTTATTTAAAAAATTGGAACGACAGAGGATCGGCTAAAGTTACTGCAGACGTAAAGGAAGTCGAAGACCTTCAGGAACGCTGTGGAAAGCCGTAATGCTCTGGACCCATAAACCCCACCGGGATTTCATTTAGCTGGATTAATTTCGACAGGTGAGTCGCCTACCGTCGTCTTACTTACGAAATCTATGCCAATAAATAATTCCTTTGCATGTTGTAACCCGACGGCTTGGCGTTGGTTTCCCTACCAAGAGCGGCACCGCCATCAGATCACCGTGACCCAGCCACCCTACTGTGAAAGCATCTAACTACGGCATTCACCGTAGACGCCACTGCAGTGAAATACGGACCCGTCTGTATGTAAAACATTGTTGATTTAAAAAAAGCTACCAGACGACCCAACGAGGAGCTTCCAAAGATTGATGGATGACAAGAGAATGCAGAGAATGTTTCAGACTAGTATAGTTACTTCAGCACTACGCTCTACTTCTCACAGTTACAATCATCTTCTCGATGCATCCACACAAAAGAGAAACACAACACTACTAACGATATCAACTTCTCCCATAGTTATACATTACAGGTCGTTTTCAGAATCGAATTCATTCTTCATTATAACACCTGGACCTCAGAGACTGAGCTTCAGTCCTGGACTACGTTTTCAGTCCAGTGGAAGTTCTCCATGCTGTGCAGTCCAGGATGAGGCTCAAGCCCAGCCCAACCCTTCTGATATCTGAGTATGAATTCAGCTGCAGGTCTGTATCAGTTTCAGTGACTCACCCATAGTTTGTCCATCGGTAAAGGCGATGGAGGCCACGAAGAGCATCAAGAGGAACATGTTTTCTGCTGGACGTCTCCGCTCTGCTGTGCAGGAGTTTCCGTGTGGGACTCTCCTTTAAACGTTTCCGCTTGCTGAGCAACCAGCACTTCCAGTTAAACATCTACAGAGAATCACTGGAGGCTAATTAAAGAAGCTCCGCCCACCACTGACTAATCTGTCAACCTGTCAACCACCTGGATGCACATCACTGAACTATAATAACAACAGGTTCTGGAGACTTGAGTGCTGAAGATTTCCTTCTATAACTTCATCTATCGGCTCCACTGACCATACAGAAGCTCCATCTACAGACTGTAGTTCATCTGATTCTCTGTATACTTTATTACTCTGTTCTTTAA
The DNA here is from genome assembly GCA_021613375.1 of Megaleporinus macrocephalus. Classification (NCBI taxonomy): domain Eukaryota; kingdom Metazoa; phylum Chordata; class Actinopteri; order Characiformes; family Anostomidae; genus Megaleporinus; species Megaleporinus macrocephalus. Next base: position 48,550,766 of record CM038708.1, read on the forward strand.
TGATCAGGACCCCCACAGGACCACCACAGAGCAGATACTATTAGGGAGGTGGATCATTCTCAGCACTGCAGTGTCACTGACGACGTGCTGGTGGTGTGTTAGTTAGTGTGTGTTGTGCTGGTGTGAGTGGATCACCTCCACAGTGTCACTGCTGGACTGAGAATCGTCCACCAACCAAAAGTATCCAGGCAGCAGTGTCCTGTGACAAAGATCTCAGCATCTACACTATCTTCTTCAGTCCTGTTAGAGAAGCAGCTCATGTGGCTCCTCATGATTAAGCTGCTGGTCAGAATGTTCAAAGTATGTAAACCTGCATCAGAGCAAATGAGCTCATTTCTAAAAGACCCTCAAAACATTCTTTAAACACAACCAGATGTTTAATTCTGCTCCAGGAATAATTCCACACCGACTATTCTATAGTTCTGATCTCCTCACACTTATTCACTAATAGTATTACTATTAATATAGTACACATAATAACAACCTTATTCACTAATATTAGTACTATTAATATAGAGCAGATAAGAAGAACCTGGGTGGCTCGGTGGTGTAGTAGTTAGTATGGTGGTGTAGTAGTTAGTATGGTGGTGTAGTAGTTAGTATGGTGGTGTAGTGGTTAGTACGGTGGTGTAGTGGTTAGTATGGTGGTGTAGTGGTTAGTATGGTGGTGTAGTGGTTAGTATGGTGGTGTAGTAGTTAGTATGGTGGTGTAGTGGTCAGTATGGTGGTGTAGTGGTTAGTATGGTGGTGTAGTGGTTAGTATGGTGGTGTAGTGGTTAGTATGGTGGTGTAGTAGTTAGTATGGTGGTGTAGTGGTTAGTACGGTGGTGTAGTGGTTAGTACGGTGGTGTAGTGGTTAGTATGGTGGTGTAGTGGTTAGTACGGTGGTGTAGTGGTTAGTATGGTGGTGTAGTAGTTAGTATGGTGGTGTAGTGGTTAGTACGGTGGTGTAGTGGTTAGTATGGTGGTTGTAGTGGTTAGTAGGGTGGTGTAGTGGTTAGTACGGTGGTGTAGTGGTTAGTACGGTGGTGTAGTGGTTAGTATGGTGGTGTAGTGGTTAGTACGGTGGTGTAGTGGTTAGTACGGTGGTGTAGTGGTTAGTATGGTGGTGTAGTGGTTAGTTTGGTGGTGTAGTGCGTAGTACGGTGGTGTAGTGGTTAGTACGGTGGTGTAGCGGTTAGTAAGGTGGTATAGTGGTTAGTAGGGTGGTGTAGTAGTTAGTACGGTGGTGTAGTGGTTAGTATGGTGGTGTAGTGGTCAGTATGGTGGTGTAGTGGTCAGTACGGTGGTGTAGTGGTTAGTATGGTGGTGTAGTGGTCAGTATGGTGGTGTAGTGGTTAGTATGGTGGTGTAGTGGTTAGTACGGTGGTGTAGTGGTTAGTATGGTGGTGTAGTGGTTAGTATGGTGGTGTAGTGGTCAGTATGGTGGTGTAGTGGTCAGTATGGTGGTGTAGTGGTTAGTACGGTGGTGTAGTGGTTAGTATGGTGGTGTAGTGGTTAGTACGGTGGTGTAGTGGTTAGTATGGTGGTGTAGAGGTTAGTATGGTGGTGTAGTGGTTAGTATGGTGGTGTAGTGGTCAGTATGGTGGTGTAGTGGTTAGTATGGTGGTGTAGTGGTTAGTATGGTGGTGTAGTGGTCAGTATGGTGGTGTAGTGGTCAGTATGGTGGTGTAGTGGTCAGTATGGTGGTGTAGTGGTTAGTATGGTGGTGTAGTGGTTAGTATGGTGGTGTAGTGTTAGTATGGTGGTGTAGTGGTTAGTATGGTGGTGTAGTGGTCAGTATGGTGGTGTAGTGGTTAGTACGGTGGTGTAGTGGTTAGTATGGTGGTGTAGTGGTTAGTATGGTGGTGTAGTGGTCAGTATGGTGGTGTAGTGGTCAGCACTGTCTCCTCACAGTAAGATGATCTGGGTTGGATTCCCGGTCTGGGTGGTTCTGTGTGGAGTGTGTATGTTCTCTCTGTGTTTGAGTGGGTTCCTCCGGGTTCTCTGGTTTCCTCCCACAGTCCAAACACATGCATGTTAAGATCCTCACTCTAAACTGACCGTAGGTGTGTGTGTGTGAGTGTGTGTTGGCCATGTGATGGATTGGTGACCTCTCCATGGTGTACCCCGCCTTCGCCCAACGACGCTGGGATTGGCTCCAGCCCCCCTGTGACCCTGACTAGCGGGATAAAGCGGAAGATAATGGATGGATGGATGAAGAACCTGGGGGAGGTGTCTCCAAGCTTTTGACTGATGGCGTAGATGTTTTCAGATGTTTGATTGGTACTCTTAGCAAACAGGCTCTTGAAATACGTTTACAGATCAGATTTCTGAATGAATTTATTGAAGTGTTTAAAAGTAAATACACACATTGAGTCTTCAGTCGTTTGAGAACAATGGTGCATAATTGTGTATGTACAGCAGTGAACGGACGGGAGAAGAACGAGTCTGGCTTATCTGTAAATCCAGAGTTCTACTGTTCTGTACAGAGTTCTTAGTTATGGACTCTTCAGCTGACTGCTCCTGCCACTGCTGCTGCTGCTGGACGAGGCTCGAGGAGAGGTGCTGGACACCAGCGGAGACGAGACGGACAGTCCCAGCCCCAGCTCTACTGTCTTTACGGTGGGAGACTGAACGGCTGAGCCTCTGGGGCTGCTGCTGGCTGACGAGCCTGAGGATCTGATACAGACAACAACAATAAACAATAAACAAGAAGACCACCGGCATCTGTGCCTACAGAGTCGTCTCCCTATATATACACACCAATCAGCTCCTTGTATCTCCACTCACTGTCCACTGTATCAGCACCACTGACCATACAGGACCTACACCTACAGACTGTAGTTCATCTGATTCTCTGTATACTTTATTACTCTGTTCTTTAATGATCAGGACCCCCACAGGACCACCACAGAGCAGGTACTATTAGGGAGGTGGATCATTCCCAGCACTGCCATGTATGTTGTGCTAGAGTGTTTTGTGCTGGTGTGAGTGGGCGGCGTCCTGTGTCCACTGATGAAGAACTAGAGGAACACAAACTGTGCAGCAGCAGATGAGCTACTGTCTCTGACTTTACATCTACAAGGTGGACCAGCAAGTAGTAGGAGGGTCTAATAGAGTGGACAGTGAGTGGACACTGCTGTGTCTGATCCACTCACACCGGGACAACGCACACTAACACAGCAATGCAGTGCTCAGAATGACCCACCTCTCTAATAGTACCTGCTCTGTGGGGGTCATGCTGATTGGCTGTGAGGTCACGGTTATACAGTGTGCTACCATTGTGCAGCAGATGGAGGTGGACGTGGCTGGAATTGGGTTGGTGGAGTATGTGGGAGGTTCTACCTCAGAGAGATGGAGCTGCGCGCTGAGCTTATCTTCGAGCTTCGACTGGATGGCGTAGAACTGGGAGACGGGAGGGCTAGACTGGCCTGCAGTGGACAACAAACACATCAGTATGAAGGCTGTCTCTGTGGTCAGTTTATTGTGATGGTCCAGTGTAGATCATCTATAGAAGATAGTAACCAGTATTAGAGTTCACGTTTAGGCAGAGATGTTATGAATGAGCAGGTGGTCACTGGTTGAAATACGACTTGGAAAGCCTGGGACCCTCAACGGGGTGTTAATAGACCATAAAGCATTTTCAGTGTTTAGAAACTGTAGTTTGACTTTTGCAGTCTGGTCTCCATTGGAGACATTGGAATCTCGTCTCCTGTGGAGACAATGGAGTCTGGTCTCTATTCGAGACATTGGAGTCTGGTCTCCATTGGAGACACTGGATTCTCGTCTCCATTGGAGATACTGGAGTCTGGTTTCTATTGGAAACACTGGAGTCTGGTATCTATTTGAGACGCTGGAGTCTCGTCTCCACTCGAGATATTGGAGTCTGGTCTCTATTTGGAGATATTGGAATCTGGTCTCCATTGGAGACACTGGTGTCTGGACTCTATTGGAGACATTGGAGTCTGGTCTCTATTGAAGACATTGGAGTCTGGTCTCCATTGGAGACATCGGAGTCTCGTCTCCATTGAAGATACTGGAGTCTGGTCTCCATTGAAGACATTGGAGTCTGGTCTCTGTTGGAGACATCGGAGTTAGGTGTCCACTGGAGACACTGGAATCTGGTCTCCATTGGAGACACTGGAATCTGGTCTCCATTGGAGACACTGGAGTCTGGTTTCCATTGAAGACAATGGAGTCTGGTCTCCATTGGAGACACTGGAGTCTGGTTTCAATTGGTGACACTGGAGTCTGGTTTCCATTGGAGACACTCTAGTCTGGTCCCCATTGGAGACATTGGACTCTGGTTTCCATTGGAGATACTGGAGTCTGGTCTCCATTGGTGACACTGGAATCCGGTCTCCATTGGAGACATTGGAGTCTGGTCTCCATTGGTGACACTGGAGTCTGGTCTCCATTGGTGACACTGGAGTCTGGTCTCCATTGGTGACACTGGAGTCTGGTCTCCATTGGTAACTTATTTTAGGTTAAAAGTTAGACTTTGTGTTAAGGTTAGAGTTAATGTTAGAGCATGTGTTAAGTTTATATTATTTATATTTATATTTATAATTTTCAGCTTGTTGTTATTTATAAAACGTTCCACCTGCATAAAGTACATCTGCAGCGCGGCCTGCAGGTCAGGATGCTCCTCCATGACCTCCAACAGCATCTTGTTGACAGTCTTGTTGAGATCTTTCAGGTCTTTCAGCTCGATGTCTCGTTCCTCGAAGGTCTCCTCCTTCGTCTGCCTAGCTGACCGGATCTCCTTCGTGAGTTTGGAACACTGCGGCAGAGGAACAGCAGGAACGTGTGAATGGCTATTCAGGACTGCAGGTAGAGTTACAGTTTACCTGTACACAGGTAGGTGAAGGTAGAGTTACAGTTTACCTGTACACAGGTAGGTGAAGCTGGTGTTACAGTTTACCTGTACACAGGTAGGTGAAGGTAGTGTTACAGTTTACCTGTACACAGGTAGGTGAAGGTAGAGTTACAGTTTACCTGTACACAGGTAGGTGAAGGTAGTGTTACAGTGTACCTGTACACAGGTAGGTGAAGATAGTGTTACAGTTTACCTGTACACAGGTAGGTGAAGGTGGTGTTACAGTTTACCTGTACACAGGTAGGTGAAGGTAGTGTTACAGTTTACCTGTACACAGGTAGGTGAAGGTAGAGTTACAGTTTACCTGTACACAGGTAGGTGAAGGTAGTGTTACAGTTTACCTGTACACAGGTAGGTGAAGGTGGTGTTACCGTTTACCTGTACACAGGTAGGTGAAGGTGGTGTTACAGTTTACCTGTACACAGGTAGGTGAAGGTGGTGTTACAGTTTACCTGTACACAGGTAGGTGAAGGTGGTGTTACAGTTTACCTGTACACAGGTAGGTGAAGGTGGTGTTACAGTTTACCTGTACACAAGTAGGTGAAGGTAGTGTTACAGTTTACCTGTACACAGGTAGGTGAAGGTGGTGTTACAGTTTACCTGTACACAAGTAGGTGAAGGTGGTGTTACAGTTTACCTGTACACAGGTAGGTGAAGGTGGTGTTACAGTTTACCTGTACACAGGTAGGTGAAGGTGGTGTTACAGTTTATCTGTACACAGGTAGGTGAAGGTAGTGTTACAGTTTACCTGCACACAGGTAGGTGAAGGTAGTGTTGCAGTTTACCTGTACACAGGTAGGTGAAGGTAGTGTTACAGTTTACCTGTACACAGGTAAGTGAAGGTAGTGTTACAGTTTACCTGTACACAGGTAGGTGAAGGTAGTGTTACAGTTTACCTGTACACAGGTAGGTGAAGGTAGTGTTACAGTTTACCTGTACACAGATAGGTGAAGGTAGTGTTACAGTTTACCTGTACACAGGTAGGTGAAGGTAGTGTTACAGTTTACCTGTACACAGGTAAGTGAAGGTAGTGGTACAGTTTACCTGTACACAGGTAGGTGAAGGTGGTGTTACAGTTTACCTGTACACAGGTAGGTGAAGGTAGTGCTACAGTTTACCTGTACACAGGTAGGTGAAGGTAGTGGTACAGTTTACCTGTACACAGGTAAGTGAAGGTAGTGTTACAGTTTACCTGTACACAGGTAAGTGAAGGTAGTGTTACAGTTTACCTGTACACAGGTAGGTGAAGGTAGTGGTACAGTTTATCTGTACACAGGTAGGTGAAGGTAGTGGTACAGTTTACCTGTACACAGGTAGGTGAAGGTAGTGCCACAGTTTACCTGTACACAGGTAGGTGAAGGTAGTGGTACAGTTTACCTGTACACAGGTAGGTGAAGGTAGTGCCACAGTTTACCTGTACACAGGTAGGTGAAGGTAGTGGTACAGTTTACCTGTACACAGGTAGGTGAAGGTAGTGGTACAGTTTACGTTGCTTGCTTCATATTAATCAGTGTGGAATCTTCATACTGACAACAGATCTGAGCTAACAGGCTAGTCTAGTGTTCTTCGGCTCGCTGCCAGTAAAGCAGTAAACTGATGGCAGGCGTGATGGTGAGTCAATTTTCACCAGTAAATAAACAAATAAAAGCGATGGTGGCGTCACTGCGTGGTATTGCAGTAATGCAGTAATGCAGTTATCGTCACGGCGCTAATAAGAGGCTTCAGGTCAGAAACATGTTGATAGGTGCTGGGAAACTGTAGCGCCCAGGTGAGCCCACTGTGTTTGATTGTTTTTTTGGAAAGTTGTATAAAAGCTCTACACGGGGCGTGAGCTGCTCCAGCAGGACGTTCTTTCATACCAGCATATTTTCACCCCAAATTACAAGCCGACAAGAACATCTATTCATATAAACATATAAAACCTGACTTCTAATCAACATCCATCATATTACAGTCTAAATGAAACGTAAACAATGAGGAGAAACCAGAGTTCTTTCAGATTTACACACAGAGTCTGTTGACTTTCTACTTATTAATATATGTATATATGCATCTACACACATCAGTGCACAGAGGTCACCAACGTCCTACAGAGTCCATCACTACAGACCTCCAAACTTCATGTGCTCTTCAGATCAGCTCAAGACGAGCAACTGCATCCAAACCTTACAACACTAAGCACACTTGCACAGTAACAGAAATGATGTGCAGTAATGGAGATGATGTGCAATAACAGAGGGGATGTGCAGTAACGGAGGTGATGTGCAATAACGGAGGTGATGTGCAGTAACGAAGGTGATGTGCAGTAACGGAGGTGATGTGCAGTAACGGAGGTGATGTGCAGTAACGGAGATGATGTGCAGTAACAGAGATGATGTGCAGTAACAGAGATGATGTGCAGTGACAAAGGTGAACTCCATAGGAACAAAGATGATGTGCAGTAATAGAGATGATGTGCAGTAACAGAGATGATGTGCAGTAACAGAGATGATGGTCAGTAACAGAGAAGATATGCAGTAACAGAGATGATATGCAGTAACAGAGATGATGTGCAGTGACAGAGATGATATGCAGTGACAGAGGTAACTCCATAGGAACAGAGATGATGTGCAGTAACAGAGATGATGTGCAGTAACAGAGATGATGTGCAGTAACGGAGATGATGTGCAGTTACAGAGATGATGGTCAGTAACAGAGATGATGTGCAGTAACAGAGATGATGTGCAGTAATAGAAATGATGTGCAGTAACAGAGATGATGCGCAGTAACAGAGATGATGGTCAGTAATAGAAATGATATGCAGTAACAGAGATGATGTGCAGCAACAGAGATGATGCGCAGTAATAGAAATGATATACAGTAACAGAGATGATATGCAGTGACAGAGGTAAACTCCATAGGAACAGAGATGATGTGCAGTAACAGAGATGATGTGCAGTAACAGAGATGATGTGCAGTAACAGAGATGATGCACAGTAATAGAAATGACGTGCAGTAACAGAGATGATGGTCAGTAACAGATGATGTGCAGTAATGGAGATGATGTGCAGTAACGGAGATGATGTGCAGTGACAGAGGTGGTCTCCACAAGAACGGAGATGATGTGCTGTGTTGTTTAATAACAGTATCGCTGAGAACTTTGGGAAGCTCCTTCACTACGATGGCCACGTGTTGCGTATCTTCCAAACTAATAACAATGTTTATTTGTTTGTTTTAAATAAACTCTTTGTTTATGTGTATAAATATTTATATAATAAATGTATAATTAAAGTTTATAAGTACAAAGTCAACATCGTGTGTGTGAAGCTGAAGTGAGTTCCTGCATTACATAACACAAACCACAGCGTGCATCTCCTCGCTGGTGTTATTGCTCTGTATTAGCTCGTATGGAGTTAATCAGCGCTGGCACGTCTGCTACTTTCAGTTTCCCTCTAAACGGGTTGGTGATGTTCAGCTGTGAGTCAGACCTGTCTGGTCACCCTGCCCAGTTTCTCTTGCTGGGAACCGAGCTCTTTGTTCAGAGAAAGAATGCGGGCTTGGACGTCACTGGCTTTTTCGTTCTGGCCAGATTCCTCCTGGAGAAGACTGTTCAGAGAGCTGCTCATGCCCTGACGAGAGAAACACAACACAGACTGTTAGAGTGCAGATCTGAACCTGTGTGTGTTTGTAATCACTGATAAAAACAAACTAATACACCATAGACCGGTCACCAGTCCATCACATCACACACACTCTCACACACTCTCACACCCACGTTCAGTTTAGAGTGAGGATCCTAACATGCATGTGTTTGGACTGTGGGAGGAAACCGGAGAACCCAGAGGAACCCACTCAAACACAGAGAGAACATACACACTCACACAGAACCACCCAGACCGGGAATCCAACCCAGATCATCTTACTGTGAGGAGACAGTGCTGACCACTACACCACCATACTGACCACTACACCACCATACTGACCACTACACCACCATACTGACCACTACACCACCATACTGACCACTACACCACCATACTAACCACTACACCACCGTACTGACCACTACACCACCATACTAACCACTACACCACCGTACTGACCACTACACCACCATACTAACCACTACACCACCATACTAACCACTACACCACCGTACTAACCACTACACCACCATACTAACCACTACACCACCGTACTAACCCCTACACTACCGTACTAACCGCTACACCACCATACTAACCACTACACCACCCTACTAACCGCTACACCACCTTACTAACCCCTACACTACCGTACTAACCGCTACACCACCCTACTAACCGCTACACCACCATACTAACCCCTACACTACCATACTAACCGCTACACCACCATACTAACCCCTACACTACCATACTAACCGCTACACCACCGTACTAACCCCTACACTACCGTACTAACCGCTACACCACCTTACTAACCCCTACACTACCGTACTAACCGCTACACCACCCTACTAACCACTACACCACCTTACTAACCCCTACACTACTGTACTAACCGCTACACCACCATACTAACCACTACACCACCATACTAACCACTACACCACCATACTGACCACTACACCACCGTACTAACCACTACACCATCATACTAACCACTACACCACCATACTAACCACTACACCACCGTACTAACCACTACACCACCATACTAACCACTACACCACCATACTAACCACTACACCACCTTACTAACCCCTACACTACCCTACTAACCACTACACCACCTTACTAACCACTACACCACCTTACTAACCCCTACACTACCGTACTAACCGCTACACCACCATACTAACCACTACACCACCATACTAACCGCTACACCACCATACTAACCACTACACCACCTTACTAACCACTACACCACCATACTAACCACTACACCACCGTACTAACCACTACACCACCGTACTAACCACTACACCACCATACTAACCACTACACCACCATACTAACCACTACACCACCATACTAACCACTACACCACCGTACTGACCACTACACCACCATACTAACCACTACACCACCGTACTAACCACTACACCACCGTACTAACCACTACACCACCGTACTAACCACTACACCACCGTACTAACCACTACACCACCGTACTGACCACTACACCACCATACTAACCACTACACCACCATACTGACCACTACACCACCATACTGACCACTACACCACCATACTGACCACTACACCACCATACTAACCACTACACCACCATACTAACCACTACACCACCATACTAACCACTACACCACCATACTGACCACTACACCACCATACTAACCACTACACCACCATACTAACCACTACACCACCATACTGACCACTACACCACCGTACTAACCACTACACCACCGTACTAACCACTACACCACCATACTAACCACTACACCACCGTACTAACCACTACACCACCGTACTAACCACTACACCATCGTACTAACCACTACACCACCATACTAACCACTACACCACCGTACTGACCACTACACCACCATACTAACCACTACACCACCATACTAACCACTACACCACCATACTAACCACTACACCACCATACTAACCACTACACCACCGTACTAACCACTACACCACCATACTAACCACTACACCACCATACTAACCACTACACCACCATACTAACAGCTTCTTGGATGCAGCTGCTCAGCCATGGAGACCCATTCCATGAAGCTCTCTACGCTCTGTTCTTGAGCTGATCTGAAGACCACATAAAGTTTGGAGGTCTGTAGTGATTGACTCTCAGACACTTGGTGTCTGAGTTGCTGTCGTTCTCAATCACTTCCACTTTGTTCTAACACCACTGACAGTCCACTGTAGAATATAGAATAACGAGCCTCTATAAACAGGCTCGAGATAAAAATTCCAATGTTCTTCATGCATTGTTAACAACTAGAGCATAACGAAAATGTAAGGAATGTGAAGACGACTGAGTTGACCTTCAAATCAAATTCCAATCAGCGTAAAATATCTTCACTGCTAACAAAGACGGGCGTGCTCTCGAATGTATGTTCACCAGTAAGAACAGCAGATCTGATTAGAACAGATGTAAATAATCAGACATACAATACAAAGTAACATGAATATGTTATTGTGAGAGAAGTAGATCAGATCTTGATCCAGTTTGAAGAACAAAGTTAGGTTCCAGATTTCTCCTGGACGCCCCAGACATTGTATGAATGTGTTCAGTTCCTTCAGCAGCAAATCTTGATTTATCTTAATGACTCAAAGCACTACTTACTGTATTAATACTGGTAGAGTTTTTGGAGGAACTAGAGCGGACACATATTTTTGAGATGTGTCCTCAGATTACCAGAGCTGGTATGGCTCACCCAGCTTCCGTATAACTTTATCTGGAGTTGCTATATATATATATATATATATATATATATATATATATATATATATATATATATATATATATATATATATATATATATATATATATATAACAACTGTCCAATAGATTCAATAGGTCCAACAGAAGTGCTCCAAAATTACTTGGAAAAAATTCTGGTTCCATTGACACTGCCGCTCAAAAGTTTGGGATCACAGTGAAATGTTCTTGTTTTAATGGAGGATCTTCTTCCTTAACACAACAATGGACTGACGGGTCTCTAAAGAAAGTTGTTTCTTTCTGGTCATTGTGAGTCGGTCAGCAAACCATCAACTGCTGATCTTCAGATACTAAACTAACCTAGAATGTTGTTCTACCTTTTATACTCACTTATTAGTAGAATGTTTTTCAGCTGTGATCACAATTGAGAGTCCTAACAACCAATTAGTCTAATAACATCCTTAACTTGGATTGGTGGTCGTACCAGGAGATTTAGACAGAGGACTGAGAATTACTGATAATAGAACTATATAAATAAGCCTCTATACAAAAATAGACTTTAATACAAACATTTATATTCTTTAAAAATCATCTGATACACTTACATTCATTAAGAAATGGACAATATTGTTTGTGAAGTGCTTGTATATATCGTCACTGTCTAATGAAAAACACATATCTTTAAAGTTGCAGAGACCAAAAACATACTTTACTTTCAATGTAAGTCAATGGAACCAGAATTTGGAAATCTGAAATGTATGAAATTTTTATATAATAGAAACAACCACTGGCATGTTGGATATATACAGGAAATCTGGGAGGGGTAAGTCTGGAATTCTGCTTTTAAAATGTTCCGGCACTTCATTAATAAACACCTGGTAACCAGACTGCGACTGAACAAACCGGTCTGGAGTGAAAACATACCGTCACACAAAACGTGAACTATGTGCAGAGTTATTTTCAAGAGGGGAATTCAAAGTGGGGCCTACTAGTGGGCCCCACTAGTGGGACCACTACACCACCATACTGACCACTACACCACCATACTGACCACTACACCACCATACTAACCACTACACCACCATACTAACCACTACACCACCATACTGACCACTACACCACCATACTGACCACTACACCACCATACTAACCACTACACCACCATACTGACCACTACACCACCATACTAACCACTACACCACCATACTAACCACTACACCACCATACTAACCACTACACCACCATACTAACCACTACACCACCATACTGACCACTACACCACCATACTAACCACTACACCACCATACTGACCACTACACCACCATACTGACCACTACACCACCATACTAACCACTACACCACCATACTGACCACTACACCACCTTACTAACCACTACACCACCATACTGACCACTACACCACCATACTAACCACTACACCACCATACTAACTACTACACCACCATACTGACCACTACACCACCATACTAACCACTACACCACCATACTAACCACTACACCACCATACTGACCACTACACCACCATACTGACCACTACACCACCATACTGACCACTACACCACCATACTAACCACTACACCACCATACTAACCACTACACCACCGTACTAACCACTACACCACCATACTGACCACTACACCACCATACTAACCACTACACCACCATACTAACTACTACACCACCGTACTGACCACTACACCACCATACTAACCACTACACCACCATACTAACTACTACACCACCATACTAACCACTACACCACCATATTAACCACTACACCACCATACTAACCACTACACCACCATACTGACCACTACACCACCATACTAACCACTACACCACCATACTAACTACTACACCACCATACTAACCACTACAGCACCGTACTAACCACTACACCACCATACTAACCACTACACCACCATACTAACCACTACACCACCATACTAACCACTACACCACCATACTGACCACTATACCACCATACTAACCACTACACCACCATACTAACCACTACACCACCATACTGACCACTACACCACCGTACTAACCACTATACCACCGTACTAACCACTACACCACCGTACTGACCACTACACCACCATACTAACCACTACACCACCGTACTAACCACTACACCACCGCACTGACCACTACACCACCATACTGACCACTACACCACCGTACTAACCACTATACCACCACACTAACCACTACACCACCATACTAACCACTACACCACCGTACTAACCACTACACCACCAAACTAACCACTACACCACCATACTAACCACTACACCACCGTACTAACCACTACACCACCATACTGACCACTACACCACCATACTAACCACTACACCACCATACTAACCACTACACCACCGTACTAACCACTACACCACCGTACTAACCACTACACCACCGTACTAACCACTACACCACCATACTAACCACTACACCACCATACTAACCACTACACCACCATACTGACCACTACACCACCATACTAACCACTACACCACCATACTAACCACTACACCACCGTACTGACCACTACACCACCATACTAACCACTACACCACCATACTAACCACTACACCACCATACTGACCACTACACCACCATACTAACCACTACACCACCGTACTAACCACTACACCATCATACTAACTACTACACCACCATACTGACCACTACACCACCATACTAACCACTACACCACTATACTAACCACTACACCACCATACTAACCACTACACCACCATACTAACTACTACACCACCATACTGACCACTACACCACCATACTAACCACTACACCACTATACTAACCACTACACCACCATACTGACCACTACACCACCATACTAACCACTACACCACCGTACTGACCACTACACCACCATACTAACCACTACACCACCATACTAACCACTACACCACCATACTAACCACTACACCACCGTACTAACCACTACACCACCATACTAACCACTACACCACCATACTAACCACTACACCACCATACTAACAGCTTCTTGGATGCAGCTGCTCAGCCATGGAGACCCATTCCATGAAGCTCTCTACGCTCTGTTCTTGAGCTGATCTGAAGACCACATAAAGTTTGGAGGTCTGTAGTGATTGACTCTCAGACACTTGGTGTCTGAGTTGCTGTCGTTCTCAATCACTTCCACTTTGTTCTAACACCACTGACAGTCCACTGTAGAATATAGAATAACGAGCCTCTATAAACAGGCTCGAGATAAAAATTCCAATGTTCTTCATGCATTGTTAACAACTAGAGCATAACGAAAATGTAAGGAATGTGAAGACGACTGAGTTGACCTTCAAATCAAATTCCAATCAGCGTAAAATATCTTCACTGCTAACAAAGACGGGCGTGCTCTCGAATGTATGTTCACCAGTAAGAACAGCAGATCTGATTAGAACAGATGTAAATAATCAGACATACAATACAAAGTAACATGAATATGTTATTGTGAGAGAAGTAGATCAGATCTTGATCCAGTTTGAAGAACAAAGTTAGGTTCCAGATTTCTCCTGGACGCCCCAGACATTGTATGAATGTGTTCAGTTCCTTCAGCAGCAAATCTTGATTTATCTTAATGACTCAAAGCACTACTTACTGTATTAATACTGGTAGAGTTTTTGGAGGAACTAGAGCGGACACATATTTTTGAGATGTGTCCTCAGATTACCAGAGCTGGTATGGCTCACCCAGCTTCCGTATAACTTTATCTGGAGTTGCTATATATATATATATATATATATATATATATATATATATATATATATATATATATATATATAACAACTGTCCAATAGATTCAATAGGTCCAACAGAAGTGCTCCAAAATTACTTGGAAAAAATTCTGGTTCCATTGACACTGCCGCTCAAAAGTTCAGATCACAGTGAAATGTTCTTGTTTTAATGGAGGATCTTCTTCCTTAACACAACAATGGACTGACGGGTCTCTAAAGAAAGTTGTTTCTTTCTGGTCATTGTGAGTCGGTCAGCAAGCCATCAACTGCTGATCTTCAGATACTAAACTAACCTAGAATGTTGTTCCCTTTTATACTCACTTATTAGTAGAATGTTTTTCAGCTGTGATCACAATTGAGAGTCCTAACAACCAATTAGT
Source organism: Megaleporinus macrocephalus (assembly GCA_021613375.1). Lineage (NCBI taxonomy): Eukaryota > Metazoa > Chordata > Actinopteri > Characiformes > Anostomidae > Megaleporinus > Megaleporinus macrocephalus. The sequence continues at coordinate 48,566,202 of CM038708.1, forward strand.
CCAATAACATCCTTAACTTGGATTGGTGGTTGTACCAGGAGATTTAGACAGAGGACTGAGAATTACTGATAATAGAACTATATAAATAAGCCTCTATACAAAAATAGACTTTAATACAAACATTTATATTCTTTAAAAATCATCTGATACACTTACATTCATTAAGAAATGGACAATATTGTTTGTGAAGTGCTTGTATATATCGTCACTGTCTAATGAAAAACACATATCTTTAAAGTTGCAGAGACCAAAAACATACTTTACTTTCAATGTAAGTCAATGGAACCAGAATTTGGAAATCTGAAATGTATGAAATTTTTATATAATAGAAACAACCACTGGCATGTTGGATATATACAGGAAATCTGGGAGGGGTAAGTCTGGAATTCTGCTTTTAAAATGTTCCGGCACTTCATTAATAAACACCTGGTAACCAGACTGCGACTGAACAAACCGGTCTGGAGTGAAAACATACCGTCACACAAAACGTGAACTATGTGCAGAGTTATTTTTAAGAGGGGAATTCAAAGTGGGGCCTCCCGTTAGAATAAATTAGCCCCACTTCCTGGAGCCGCTCAGCAGAAGCACCTCGCCGGCTTATCAGTAGTGAAGCTCTGAGATTGGAGCTGTATCTCTGTCACAGTATCAGAACTGATAAGACAGCAGAGACACCAGTAGATGTACTTCACCTGAAGTCGAATACCTGCACCTCTCAAGTCCCCACTATGGAGGTCACATCTCACATGTCACGTTGTATCCAAGCAATCTTTAGTAATACTGATTAATTCCAGTTTTAGTTAAGCCTATCTGTCCAAACTCACCTGCCGCCCTAAACCTGTGCTGCAGTCTGAGCTCAGCTTATTTCAAACAGTCCTGAAAGATAAGAAGCCTGTTCTGCAGCTGCGGCTTCACACAAACACCAACATCAATACTGAGATTTTTTTTTGGGATATTTTGAGTCTAAACCGTTTCCTTCATTAACATTCATAAGGACGCAGTTCAGATTAACCATTACATCATAGTTAATTTTTAATTTTCAATTCTGTGGCTTACACTAGGATTTTCTCCTGTATGTGTTGTTAATATTGTTAATAAAACTTAAACCCAGACTTACGTAATTTAAACCTCAATTTACTGGATTATTATTAAACTTAAACTAAACCCTGATTTAGTGGATTATTACTAAACTTAATTTTAAACTTAAACCAAAATTTATTGCATTATTTAATACATTTACTGGATTTCTAGATTTAAGGGATTATTAATGAATTGAAACTAAACCCAGATTTACTAGATTATCACTACAAAGTCACGCTCTGAATGTCTAAATCACATTTCTCAGCTGAAGCGACATTAACTGCTAATTTTACATTTTAAAACCCATTTTATAAGATTATTACTAACTTAAATCCCAGTTTACTGAATTATTACTAAATTTTAAAACCCAATTTATTAGATTATTACTAATTTGAACCCCAGTTTACTGGATTATTACTAAATTTTAAAACCCAATTTATTAGATTATTACTAATTTAAACCCAATTTACTGGATTATTACTAAGCTTTAAAACCCAATTTATACAATTATTACTAACTTTAACCCCAGTTTACTGGATTATTACTAAATTTTAAAACCCAATTTATTAGATTATTACTAATTTAAACCCCAGTTTGTTAGATTATTACTAAACTTTAAAACCCAATTTATTAGATTATTACTAATTTAAACCCCAGTTTACTAGATTGTTACTAAATTGTAAAACCCAATTTATTAGATTATTACTAATTTAAACCCAATTTACTGGATTATTACTAAACTTTAAAACCCAATATATACAATTATTACTAACTTTAACCCAAGTTTACTGGATTATTACTAAATTTTAAAACCAAATTTATTAGATTATTACTAATTTAAACCCCAGTTTACTAGATTATTACTAAACTTTAAAACCCAATTTATTAGATTATTACTAATTTAAACCCCAGTTTACTAGATTATTACTAAACTTTAAAACCAAATTTATTAGATAATTACTAACTTAAACCCCAGTTTACTGGATTATTACTAAATTTTAAAACCCAATTTATTAGATTATTACTAAACCTAAATTCCAATTTACTGGAGTATTAAACTTTCAACCATGATTATTTGTACTTTAAACTGCATTATTGTTTAATTTAAATTTAAATCCCAATTTAATAGATTATAAAAAAAAAATTTAACCCTGACCTGCTGGATTATTATTAAACGTCAATTTAAACCCTGGTTTGGTGGTTTATTACTAGATTTAAAATTAAACCCTGATTTACTGGATTATTATTAAATTTAAACACAGATTTACTAGATTATTGCTAAACCAAATTTTAACTTAAACCATGATTTACTGGTTTATTACTAAACTTAAACTTAAACCCTGATTTACTGGATTATTGCTAAACTAAATCCAAATTTAAACAATGACTTACTGGATTATTACAAAAAATAAACCCTGATTTACTGGTTTATTGCTAAACTAAACTTAAACCTAAACCATGATTTATTGGTTTATTACTAAACTTAAACTTAAACCCTGATTTACTAGATTATTATTAAATTTAAACCCTAATTTACTGGATTATTATTAATAAATTTAAACCCTGATTTACTGGATTATTATTAAATTTAAATCCTGATTTACTGGATTATTACTGAACTTGATTTAACCTCAGACCCTGATTTAGTGAATTAGTACTAAACAGTAATAATCATGCGAGAGTTCCTCAAATTCTCAAATCTTCTTCAGGAATCGCGTGTAGAGGAGCGACAAGCTTCAGCTGAGGAACGTGATGGAGGTTCAGATCTCCGACTGCGCTTTCGCTTTCAGGGCTGTGTGAATGCGCCGCCGGCGAGTGTTCTATATCAGGAGGAACGAGACTTTGTGGAGGAACTGAAGTGTCCTCAGACCTCAGAGCGGTGGCTTGTGGCTCACACAGCTTTCACACAGCTTTCTCTGGAGGTTCCACAGGCTTGCTGCCCACTGAAGTGTTTCTGAACGAGGGTTAACAGATCAGAGTGGGCCGGACCTACAGTTTATCATGAAGGTGCTGCTGCGTCTGTCATGCAGTGCAGCTTTTTTCAAAATCAAACAGAAACTGAATGTAGATTTTTATGATTAATTTATAGGATCAGGTTTAGGCTGGTCCTGGTGGACAGCAGCAGAGCTTTCATTAGAATTCAAAATTCAATCAGTGCTCCGGTTTCGTCCCACAGTCCACAGGCATGCAGTCAGGTGAGGTGGGGATACTAAACTGCCCCATGGTGAGTGTGTGCATCTGTGTAGCTGCCTTGTGATTGGCCAGCGGGTGGGTGGTTCTGCCTAATGAGGCTCCAGCTCCCCCCACGACCCAGAAGGACCAACAGCTCAGATACTAAAGGAATTAATGGATCCAATGAATTTTTGACCCTTGGGACAAGCGGAGCTAACAGAAAGTTACAAATACGCAGCACATCTAATCAAAGTGACCCGACTGAGATTTTAGGGTGTGTCTCAAATCCTAGTGAGTGTGTAAGTAGGCTGTCTAGGTAGTGAGTGTGTAAGTATCAGCGTTCTCTCCTCATCTCTCCTCATAAAACAGATTACTGAGACGCTCTAGTTAGAGAGAGACTGCGTCACGGCTTGTTCCCGCCCACTGCAGCACGCCACCGGTGGTTTAGCTGGTTGCTAAGCTACCAGCTGGCATCCAAAACAATAGCCCGAAGCTTAAAAATCTGCTAGCATAAATGCTAATGTCTGGAGTATAAAGTGTAAATGGTGAAGGACTCGTTACAGAGTTGATAATAAAATACTGTTTTGTGTGATTATATGACCAGAAACACATTAAAACTTCAGAGAGAATCAAAATAACTCACATTTTAAAACCACTTCACTGCTCGTAGATTAGCCTGTGTTGCATCATGGGATTGTCTTAGCAGCTGAGGAAGAGTTTGATGCTTCTTTAAAATCAGGTCTAAATAAGGTTCCTCAGTAGAAGCATGTTTAAGGTATGTAAGAATTGGGACAGTCTACATGTCGGGAGCGCATACTATGTAGTAAAATGCTGACTATGTAGGGAGCTCAGTAGGATTTGAGACACAGCCATAGTATGCGCTCCAGACATGTAGACTGTCCCAATTCTTACATACCATAAACATGCTGCCTACTGAGGAACCTTATTTAGACCTGATTTTAAGGAAGCATCGAACGCTTCCTCAGCCGTGTCGTGCTGCAGTGGGCTGGAACAAGCCGTGACGCAGTCTCTCTCTAACTAGAGCGTCTCAGTAATCTGTTTTATGAGGAGAGATGAGGAGAGAACACTGCTACTTACACACTCACTACCTAGATAGCCTACTTAGACACTCACTAGGATTTGAGACACAGCCATCATCTGCATCTTTGCAGTAAATTAATTTCATTATGCAAGCTTCCATAAATTCCTCAGTTTACTCACTTCTGATCAACACAAATCCTGAAATCCTGATTTTATTATCTACTTTATTAATATCAATTATTTTTGTATCTCTGTCTTCTAACACACACCAGGGCTCAGAAAGAACCCTTATGTGTTCAGTATGGAGTTGGCATTGATGGGAGCTGTTCACGTTTGTAAACATTTGCAGTCGGGAACATATTTACACACTGGTTTTGTGGATGAAGTAAATAAATAAGAGTTAAAATAATGATTTAAGATTAAAAACAAGATTTCTAATGAATACCTGGAAAAAGAAATAATCAAATAAACTGATTTTAATAGACTTACCAAAGAAACACTCAGCAGTACGTATAGTAATGAATACGGGTCCAATGTTTTGCTTTAGAATGAGTTTGCTTAGCTCATGCATCAAAGGGTTAATGCTGAGGAGCCTCGGTGATGCTGAACTACGTCCAGAACTACTACTACTAACCTCGATGTCCTCCTGCAGCTCTCTGATCTGCCGCCTCTTGTGCTTGTACTTCTCCTCGACGGCTCTCTTCTGTTCTTCTAGCTTCACTTTCTCCTGATACTCAGGACCTGCCCAAACAAGCCACGGCCGTTAAAGGGTTAAAGGGTTAAACGATCAAACGATTAAACAATCAAACAATCAAACGCTCATCTACTGGCTGAGTTTCCACCCAGTTCTGAGTCTGGAGTCTATTTATCAGTGATTGGTTCTCTGAACATCTACACCCGTAATTAGTTTCTGTGTAAAGAGTTTGTGTACTGATTACTTAAGAACTAAAGTTTTATTTCATTACTTAAAATGTTTAGTATGTTCTACTATTTTGAAAGAATAACTGATACACTAATATTTTTAAGTTGAACAAACTTAAAACATCAGGTTTTAACTTGGACCACGCCCCTGTAGCACCTTGCCAGATTCTCATTGGTCAGTTCAGTCTAGACTAGTTTGAGTTGTTTAGTGGAGCTTGTAAAGGTTTTGAAGTCTTTTTCTATTTTCACTGTGAGATTTGGTGTTTTCTGTGTTTAACTTCTTTTCCTCGGACAGAAACTCTGTAGTGCTGGGATTTCTCTACAGTGGACATTTTCTCCATTGTTTTCTTTTCTTGAAGAACTACAGAGAACTACAATTAACCAAGCCGCCATCTTCCCTCTCTTTCTCTCATTCTGGAACTTGGTAAGTAGTTTTCCGTGTTCAAGTGGTGTAAAACTGTTGTTCTGCAGTTGATGTTTATCTAAAGTTAGAAAATGTAATTTACTGTGTTTTTATCATTTCAATGTGTTTAAACTGTATTTAAGAATTATTGTAAGATAAACAGTTTTCTAACTAGACCAATCAAAACCAGTCATCATCACTACTGAACCCTTCAAGAGTCAGAATCATCCTAGATGATCCCAGTGATGTAGTTTTAAATAAAATTAAACTAAATGTAACTGCTGTCTGTGTTCTTTAGATGTAAAAACATCAGCTTTTTATGGAGACTAGTTTTAAGTTAACTTAATTCTGATTACAGGAAACTCAATGTTGAGTTGTATTAAAAGGTCAGTAGGGTTAATTTTACAAACAATTTAGATTTCATTGTATTCTACTCAAATGATTACTTCCAGTCTATTTGATATTTAAGTTGATTTTCTCAAAACATTAGATTTTTTCTAGTTTGCATTACTTAAATATTGAAGGTAGTCACTCAAACTCTTTAAGTACAATCAGTGTATCTGGGTTTACAGTGTACAGTGGGGTCTGGAAGGCGGGGACCTACTGGATTCGGTGACCTTGTTGAAGGATTTGCGGTAAGTGGTGTTGCGGCTGTTGACCACGTGGAGCGTGTTTTCTAAAGCTTTGATCTCTTTTTCCGTTTTGCGGATCTTGGCGTCCAGCTGGTCTCCCTCGCGCTGGAGCTCCTCTTTCTCCTGCGCCGCCTGTGACAGACGAATTTCAATGAAAATAATGAAAATAATTAAAAAACACTGTGATATATAACCTGTGTGTTTGTTATACCTGGGCATTAATTTTTTCGGACCTACAAAAAAGCCTCTGATCTATTTTGCCTTTGTGGTCAGTAGGGCTGGGTATTGCCCCTGATTTCCCAGATCGATTTGATCCCGATTTTAAAAAAATTCGATTCGAAGGGGGGCTGGAATGCTAATTTTAAAGATCGATCTCAGGTTTATACGAATCGATATCGGATTATTTAAATGAAGAACGATTTGAATCAAAAAATAGATTTTTTAAACACACCCCTAGTGGTCACTGACCACAGCATATTTGAACAGATACCCGCAAATTCTGCCTCAGCGCTGGGTTAACCCTTCTATTATGTCAAAAAAAAAAAAAAAACATTCATAAAGTTACATATCAAATAGACCCACACGGTTTAAGTACACTTAAAAACAAGCAAATAGTTGAGTCAAACCAATAAAACCTAATTATAAACTCTCAGATGATTTAAAAATATAAATTATAAGAACATCTTGTATATTTACAATTGTAATAGCTATTAAATAAACTTTTTCCTCAGAGATTTCAAAAAATATTTCAAACAATTCAAAGTGGAGACGGGTCAGATTGACCCATAACAAAACAGCAGCGTTAATAGAGATATCAGTCCATTAAAAACCTAAAATATGATATATTTATTTAAGATAACACGTTAAAAACCCTGTAAATTGTTTGTCACATTATTGGGTACCACTTTAGAATAAGACTACCTTCATTACAAGTGTGTGTATGTGTTACAATGAGTTTATAAACACCTTAAAATCACTAATAAACAGTTATAACTAGAGGTGGACCAGTCAGCGTTTTTGAGGCCGATTCCCATCACCTTTCAGGGCGATCGGCCGATAGCCAATACCGAGCAAGGGCGGGGCTATATGTAGTCACTAGTGCAAGCAAATAATTAATCCTTCAAATCAATCAAAACCTTATTTATATAGCACCCTTCAGACAAATAAGATTGACACTCAAGGAAAATATAAATTAAAAAGAAATAATACAAATAAAAATGTTATTAAAATAATAAAATTAATCATTTATTAATCATATAAAAATAAAAGGTGAATAATTAAGATGATAAAAGTTTATTAATAAAACAAGAGCAAACAACATTAAAATAAATAATACATTAAAATAAAATAGTAGACAAAATAAAACAAATTAAATATTACAAATAATAAAAAAACAGATCAAATACAATCAAAGTATAGAAGTATAGATATTAAGACTAAGAGAAAGTTTATAAAAAACACTACATAAAAGCCAGACTGAACAAAAAGGTCTGAACAAAAAGGATCGATCGGCTATGTATCGGTATCAGCTGATTTTTAATCAAAATTAAAAATCAGAGATTGTTTCCACCATGTTTCATGACTTGCTTGCGCTAATAACTACATGTAGCCCTGCTGTGGTATATAGCTCCGCCCTCTATCAGTATCGGTTATCGGCCAATCGTGCTGAAAGGTGATTGGCGATCAGAATCGGCCTCAAAAATGCTGATCTGTCCATCTCTAATTATTATTATTAGTATTATTGCCATTATAACCATGACAACATACGAGTGTGAGAATGCTCCTCGCACACGAGATGTCTTCAGGCTTTTTTATAACATATCAAACGTTTATGAGCCCAAAACCATAAAAAACATATCACCAGTATAATTTAATCCTTTAGATACTGGAGCTGATAATCTGAACAATATGGTTTAATAATAAGAATGATATTCCAGGAGCTCTCGCTGTGATTACCTTTATAATGTAATAGGCCTGAGATTTGTCCTCCTCTCCTTCTGGTGGAGCCATGGCGACGGTCATGATCTCATATCTCTTTCTCATCTTGTCGATTTTGGACAGTCGCTCATGTACCTCGGCGCTGTGAAGAGATCATTACTGACACCGAGCTCTCTGGACATGACAGGACGTAGCAGTTCTGACAAACACCTCCTCATATCTCCACTCTTTGTCCACTGTATCAGCTCCACTGACCATACAGGACCTCCACTCACTGTCCACTGTATCAGCTCCACTGACCATACAGGACCTCCACTCACTGTCCACTGTATCAGCTCCACTGACCATACAGGACCTCCACTCACTGTCCACTGTATCAGCTCCACTGACCATACAGGAGCTACACTCACTGTCCACTGTATCAGCTCCACTGACCATACAGGACCTCCACTCACTGTCCACTGTATCAGCTCCACTGACCATACAGGACCTCCACTCACTGTCCACTGTATCAGCTCCACTGACCATACAGGACCTCCACTCACTGTCCACTGTATCAGCTCCACTGACCATACAGGACCTCCACTCACTGTCCACTGTATCAGCTCCACTGACCATACAGGACCTCCACTCACTGTCAACTGTATCAGCTCCACTGACCATACAGGACCTCCACTCACTGTCCACTGTATCAGCTCCACTGACCATACAGGACCTACACTCACTGTCCACTGTATCAGCTCCACTGACCATACAGGAGCTCTACTCACAGACTGTAGTTCATCTGATTCTCTGTATACTTTATTACTCTGTTCTTTAATGATCAGGACCCCCACAGGACCACCACAGAGCAGATACTATTAGGGAGGTGGGTCATTCTCAGCACTGCAGTGACACTGACGTGGTGGTGGTGTGTTAGTTAGTGTGTGTTGTGCTGGTGTGAGTGGATCAGACACAGCAGTGTCCACTCACTGTCCACTCTATTAGACACTCCTACTACTTGCTGGTCCACCTTGTAGATGTAAAGTGAGAGACAGTAGCTTGTCTGCTGCTGCACAGTTTGTGTTCTCTAGTCAGTGGTGGTCCTGTGGGGGTCCTGATCATTAAAGAACAGAGTAATAAAGTATACAGAGAATCAGATGAACTACAGTCTGTGAGTAGAGCTCCTGTATGGTCAGTGGAGCTGATACAGTGGACAGTGAGTGGAGGTCCTGTATGGTCAGTGGAGCTGATACAGTGGACAGTGAGTGGAGATAGAAGGAGGTGTATAAATGAAGGATAAAGAACTACTGTAATAGTAATGTATAAGTAATAATATACTAATGTAGAGTGTAATGTAATAGTAATGTATAAGTAATACTATACTAATGTAGAGTGTAAAGTAATAGTAATGTATAAGTAATACTATACAAATGTAGAGTGTAAAGTAATAGTAATGTAAAAGTAATACTATACTAATGTATAGTGTAATGTAAAGTAATGTATAAGTAATACTATACTAATGTAGAGTGTAAAGTAATAGTAATGTATAAGTAATACTATACAAATGTAGAGTGTAAAGTAATAGTAATGTAAAAGTAATACTATACTAATGTATAGTGTAATGTAAAGTAATGTATAAGTAATACTATACTAATGTAGAGTGTAAAGTAATAGTAATGTATAAGTAATACTATACAAATGTAGAGTGTAAAGTAATAGTAATGTAATAGTAATACTATACAAATGTAGAGTGTAAAGTAATAGTAATGTATAAGTAATACTATACTAATGTAGAGTGTAAAGTAATAGTAATGTAAAAGTAATACTATACTAATGTATAGTGTAATGTAAAGTAATGTATAAGTAATACTGTACTAATGTAGAGTGTAAAGTAATAGTAATGTATAAGTAATACTATACAAATGTAGAGTGTAAAGTAATAGTAATGTAAAAGTAATACTATACTAATGTATAGTGTAATGTAAAGTAATGTATAAGTAATACTATACTAATGTAGAGTGTAAAGTAATAGTAATGTATAAGTAATACTATACAAATGTAGAGTGTAAAGTAATAGTAATGTAATAGTAATACTATACAAATGTAGAGTGTAAAGTAATAGTAATGTATAAGTAATACTATACTAATGTAGAGTGTAAAGTAATAGTAATGTATAAGTAATACTATACAAATGTAGTGTAAAGTAATAGTAATGTAAAAGTAATACTATACAAATGTAGAGTGTAAAGTAATAGTAATGTATAAGTAATACTATACTAATGTAGAGTGTAAAGTAATAGTAATGTATAAGTAATACTATACAAATGTAGAGTGTAAAGTAATAGTAATGTATAAGTAATAATATACTAATGTATAGTGTAATGTAATAGTAATGTATAAGTAATACTATACTAATGTAGAGTGTAAAGTAATAGTAATGTATAAGTAATACTATACTAATGTATAGTGTAATGTAATAGTAATGTATAAGTAATAATATACTAATGTATAGTGTAATGTAATAGTAATCTATAAGTAATACTATACTAATGTAGAGTGTAAAGTAATAGTAATGTATAAGTAATACTATACTAATGTAGAGTTTAAAGTAATAGTAATGTATAAGTAATACTATACTAATGTATAGTGTAATGTAATAGTAATGTATAAGTAATAATATACTAATGTATAGTGTAAAGTAATAGTAATGTATAAGTAATACTATACTAATGTAGAGTTTAAAGTAATAGTAATGTATAAGTAATACTATACTAATGTAGAGTTTAAAGTAATAGTAATGTATAAGTAATACTATACTAATGTAGAGTTTAAAGTAATAGTAATGTATAAGTAATACTATACTAATGTATAGTGTAATGTAATAGTAATGTATAAGTAATACTATACAAATGTAGAGTTTAAAGTAATAGTAATGTATAAGTAATACTATACTAATGTATAGTGTAATGTAATAGTAATGTATAAGTAATACTATACTAATGTATAGTGTAATGTAATAGTAATGTATAAGTAATACTATACTAATGTATAGTGTAATGTAATAGTAATGTATAAGTAATACTATACTAATGTATAGTGTAATGTAATAGTAATGTAATAGTAATACTATACTAATGTAGAGTTTAAAGTAATAGTAATGTATAAGTAATACTATACTAATGTAGAGTTTAAAGTAATAGTAATGTATAAGTAATACTATACTAATGTATAGTGTAATGTAATAGTAATGTATAAGTAATACTATACAAATGTAGAGTTTAAAGTAATAGTAATGTATAAGTAATACTATACTAATGTATAGTGTAATGTAATAGTAATGTATAAGTAATACTATACTAATGTATAGTGTAATGTAATAGTAATGTATAAGTAATACTATACTAATGTAGAGTGTAAAGTAATAGTAATGTATAAGTAATAATATACTAATGTATAGTGTAATGTAATAGTAATGTATAAGTAATACTATACTAATGTATAGTGTAATGTAATAGTAATGTATAAGTAATAATATACTAATGTATAGTGTAATGTAATAGTAATGTATAAGTAATAATATACTAATGTATAGTGTAAAGTAATAGTAATGTATAAGTAATACTATACTAATGTAGAGTTTAAAGTAATAGTAATGTATAAGTAATACTATACTAATGTATAGTGTAATGTAATAGTAATGTATAAGTAATAATATACTAATGTATAGTGTAAAGTAATAGTAATGTATAAGTAATACTATACTAATGTAGAGTGTAAAGTAATAGTAATGTATAAGTAATACTATACTAATGTAGAGTGTAAAGTAATAGTAATGTATAAGTAATACTATACTAATGTATAAGTAATACTATACTAATGTAGAGTGTAAAGTAATAGTGATGTATAAGTAATACTATACTAATGTATAGTGTAAAGTAATGTATAAGTAATGGTTGATGTGTGTGTAGGTGAACTCGGCTCTGATCTAGACGGTACCTGAGTCCTTGTCTCTCCTGGTCGGTGATTTTGAGCTGCTTGGTGAGGATTTCTCTGTGTACGCTGATCTCCTCCTGACGCTCCTTCATGGCTGCCTGGAGCTGCAGGCGCCTCTTCTCCAGCGAGAGCATGCCGTCCGCCTTGTTGTACAGCAGATCCCGCAGCCGCTTCACCTCCAGCTTCAGGATGTTATCCTCCACGATGCCGTCCTGATGCAGGGACACGGTTACCATGGTTTTATTTCAGAACAGACGTATCTGGATCCTTCTCAGCATTGCAGTGACACTGATGAGGTGGTGGTGTGTTGGCTAGTGTGTGTTGTGCTGGTGTGAGTGGATCAGACACAGCATTGTCCACTCACTGTCCAGTCTATTAGACACTCCTACTACTTACTGGTCCACCTATATATATATATATATATATATATATATATATATATATATATATATATATATATATATATATATATATATACACACATATATATATATATATATATTTATATATATATATATATATATATATATAGAGAGAGAGAGATAATAACTAACTCTGCCATGGAGAGGAAGTACTCCAGCCTGACTTGTTTTGGTAATATAAGAAGATGATGAGATGATGTTCTGCTTGAACCTGTTCTACTGCATTAAATAACTTTGGTGTATCGTACCCCGAGGTCAGGCTGAGCTCCGCTCTCCGCTAAGGAATGCAATAAGCCTTCTGAGGCGGCATACAAGCCTCCTACTTTCAGAGAAACACCGAAGCCTGTTTCCAGCTATGAGGATATTAGAGGTAGGTAAGAGTTCAGTTCATTTCAGGCCGTCTTCTCTCAGCAGTATCATTACAGGTCATATAGAAAAGTGCTCTCCTTCGTTTAATATTCATGAAATCATCAGATCATCAGCAGCTGCACTACACCAGTAGGGTGGAGCTACTATATGGAAGGTTTTCTAATAAAGTGAAAGAGTGGAGAGCGCAGGTCCTCCAGAGTGAGTCTGTACTGCGTCACCTGTTTCTGAAGATGAAGCTTCTTCAGCTCCTTGTCTGAGGTATCGTTGAAAAGCTGCAGCTCCTCGATCTTGGTGGTCAGGTCTCGGTGTTCGGCTCCGCTTTTCTCCACCTCTTTTCTCACACAGCGGATATCGTCCTGAAAATATACAAGCAGTGTTGTCAGTGAAGCTGTTTTCTTACACACACACACACACACATATATATATATATATATATATATATATATATATATATATATATATATACACGGACATGTATCTCAATTTTTGAGTTTTCTACATCATTTGAACACACCAATGGTCGTTTACATTGTTTGAAAATTTGATGATGAATGGAATAATAGAAGTGCTCCAAAATAGCTTGGAAATAATTCTGGTTCCATTGACTTACATTGAAAGTAAGGTATGTTCTTGTTCTCTCCTGTAAGGTTGCAATTTTGAAGATACTTAATTTTTCATTGGACAGCAATATATACCACCAGCAATATATATATATATATATATATATATATATATAAATATATATATATATATATATATATATATATATATATATATATATATATATATATATATATATATATATATAATACTTTTTTATAAATATTAATCAGTATTAATAGAGTAAGTAGTGCTTTTCCATACGTCAGTGTGTTTATTTAACCCTTTCCAAGCTTCTCCTAAACAACCCAGTATTATTATCAGTTCTCATCTAATACCTGCTTTGACTGCTCAGTACTTCATTAAGATAAATCAAGATTTGCTGCTGAAGGAACTGAACACATTCATACAATGTCTGGGGCGTCCAGGAGAAATCTGGAACCTAACTTAGTTCTTCAAACTGGATCAAGATCTGATCTACTTCTCTCACAATAACATATTCATGTTACTTTGTATTGTGTGTCTGATTATTTACATCTGTTCTAATCAGATCTGCTGTTCTTACTGGTGATCAGACACTTATTGATCAGATAAACTTTTGCACAGTTGAGTAAATATATGGATATACATGATACTGAACAACTGCCCATCCTGTGTGGTCTGATGCTGAACAACTGCCCCTCCTGTCCGGTCTGATGCTGCTGATTAATCTACTTTGACCAGTTGCCCCAGTTTGCCTGCGTTCTGGACCAGTTTTCCCACCATGGAGCTCCTGCTGGGCAGTGTGACGCTGACTCTCCTGAAGTTCCTGCTTGTGTTCTTGCTTTACGGGTCTCACCTGGAGCTTTTTGAGCTGTGAGGCGAGCGTGGTGGCCGTCTTCTTCTTCTCCTCCAGAGCTCTGCTGAGCTCGGACGTCCTCTTCTCCAGAACCTGCTTCTCCTCCGTGTTCACCTCGCCCCTCAGTCGAGCCATTTTCCTCTCCAGCAGCTGGATCTGGAAGTCCTGAGGAGAAGAAAGAAGAACGCATAGCAACACTTGAAAGGAGAGGATGCTGGCAAACTGTGGGTCATTCCTGCACCACAGTGAGCAGGTCCAGCACAGTCCTGCTTTTCTACGAGTGCTGGGCACTGAAAGTAAAATAATCTTAGAGTATAAAGGGTTAAAACGTTGTGTTCTGAGTGTTTCTATTTGCAACAAAACTGCAGACGTACCAAATACAATACCAAACAAAACTCATATAAGCTAAGTGTAACTAGAGAAAGGTATTTACTGCAACTATAACTGCATCAAATAGAGGAGTGTGGGTCAGTATGTGTGTGGATTAGAGGTTGGAGATCTGCTCTGAGTGAGTACAGGCAGTTTGAAGCCTGTAGGTTGAATGAAACCATGATGTTTGGGTTTGACTGAAAATTAATGGTACCCTATAGGAGGAACGAGGGATGAATAAACGACAAAGAGAGGAGTGCGGGTCAGTATGTGTGTGGATTAGAGTTTGGGGATCTGCTCTGAGTAAGAGCAGTTAAGAGGCTGTAGGTTGAATGAAACCATGAGATTTGGGTGAGACCGAAAATGAATGGGACCCTAAGGGAGAAACGAGGGATGAATAAACGAAAAAGAGAGGACTGCTGGTAAGGATTTTTTGTGGATTAGAGGTTTGGGATCTGCTCTGAGTGAGAGCAGTGTGGAGGCTGTAGGTTGAATGAAACCATGAGATTTGGGTGAGACCGAAAATGAATGGGACCCTATGGGAGAAACGAGGGATGAATAAACGGCAAAGAGAGGACTGCTGGTGGGTATGTCTGTGGATAAGAGGTTGGGAATCTGCTCTGAGTGAGTACAGGCAGTGTGATGACAGAAGGTTGAAAGAAACCATAACTTTTAGGTAGGCCTAAAAAATGAATGGGACTCTATGGGAGGAACAAAGGATGAATAAACGACAAATAGAGGAGTGCAGGTCAGTATGTGTGTGGATTAAAGGTTGGGGATCTGCTCTGAGTGAGTACGGGCAGTGTGGAGGCTGTAGGTTGAATGAAACCATGATGATTGTCTGTGCTGAAAAATGAATGGGACTGGTGACCTGTCTGTGGTGTACCCCCCTAACCCCACCCCCGTAAGGAAAGTCGTGTGGCTGGTGGACCCCGGTGGTCCGAGGCAGTGAGGTGATTGTGAACGTTACCTGACTGTATATGATCTCCTGCTGTTTGAGGGCGTTCTGGTCCAGTTTGCTGAGGCGGCTGTCCAGGTTGGAGAGGGCGGCCCGGCTGCCGGAGAGCTCCGCCGTGGCGTTCTTCTCCTTCGCTCTGAGGGTCTGCAGTTCCTGGCTCTTCCGGAACAGGAGCTCGCGCTGCCGCTGCAGCTGAGTATCGATGTCCTGCGCGAACAGAGTCACTCACATCTCAGCTCAGCTCTGCAGACGCTGAGGAACCCTCACAAGCCCCCACCCCCAACGTTCAGCTGGCTGTAGCACTCACTTTGATGTGTAGCTCCTGGTCCCGGAGCATCTGCTCCATCTGTTCCGCTCTCTCCTCCACGCTGAGCGCCGCCCCTGTGGCCACCTGAAGCTTCTCCTCCAGAGCGACGTTCTGCAGCCGGGCCTCGTCCAGCCTGCGAGACCGAACACAGACCGCTGCTGAGCACAAACCCAGACGCTTGCAGGTAATACAGGTGGGTTTAAAGGAACTGGCTTGTTCTCCAGGGACCAAACTCAAGATCTCCTCAGTGCTGAGGGCCCTTAACTCTCCTAACTGGACTCAACAGCCCTGAATAAGCTGAGCGAGGAGTGTTATAGAGGTTCAGGATCATGACTAGATTACTGACCGGGCCAGTGGGGCCAGCAGTGGGGCCCCCCCTGGGGCCCTGGCCCTAAACATTTTGCGATGCCTATTAACATTTATGATACAATATATTTTTATTCCCGAGGGCCCTCTATTTTAAGGATCTTCTGACCTCTTGGGGGCCATAGTCATGCTTTTGGGGCCCCTAGCCATGCTTTTGGGGGGCACAGCCATGCTTTTGTGGGCCCTAGCCATGATTTTGGGGGCCTCAGTCATGCTTTAGGGCCCCTAATGAAAATGGACGAGACGTTGTGGCACTGCTCTGACTTCGACTTCTGGCTATTAGGGGTCCTAGGAAAGAGGAAGGCATAGTTTTAGAAGGCCCTGGTTATGAAAGCCCCTACCAGGGGGCCCTAGAGAAGAGCAGGGTATACCATTAGAGGGCCCTTGATCATGAGGGGCGTGGGTTGGTGGGGGTTATACCTTACACCTGGGGGTTATATGGTGGGGGCCCAGACTATCCTTAATCCGTCCTTTTATAGGACCATCTATAACCACAGTCAGCTACAAATAATAATAATAATAATAATAATAATAATAATAATGAAGGAACTTGTGAGAAGCACTTTGAAGCATCACCTCGTGGTTTTGTCATTGATCTCCTTCTTTATGTTGGTTAAATTCGACCTCAGGGCCTCCACATCTGTCGCGGCGCGATCCACTGTGCCCTTCAGCGTCTCCAGCTGTGGAAGAACAACACCTTCAGGTTAATGCCAGAGCCTCCACATCACATCAATCAATCAATCAATCAATCAGTCAACCTTTATTTTCACTCAGGAGTACATTGAGGGAGACCCTCATTTACAATGTTGCCAAGCATTACAATTTTTAAAATTAAAATGAATTTTATTTAGCACTTAAAATGTAAAAGAAACAATAAGAACAGATACAAAGTTAAAACAAATAAAAGAAAAACAAATAAAAACTGAATAAGAAACTAAAACCAAGACAAAAGTAAAAAAATAAGTAAATAAGAGTAGATATAAATATAGTAGTAAAACATAAATTTGTAAAAGAAATAATAATAAAAAATAAAAGAAATAATAGTAATAATAATAATAATAATAATAATAATAATAATAATAATAATAATAATAATAATAATAGAGTCGTAAACCAATATTTTATGTTTCTAACATAATTATCCACCAACTGTGATTGAATCTATTCATTAGATTATGTTTAGTTTTTAATTTTCCTGAAAAAAAAAAAACAATTTTCTTATACATTTTTAGAATCTATTTTAAGTTTGAAATTATGTATTTTTTAGTTTTTAAGCTATAATAAATTAGAAATTTTGACCCAATGTTTTATATATACTTCTAAATGTTAATCTGAGGCAAATTACCCACCAATTTTAATTGAATCCATTCTAAGGTTATGTTTAGTTTTTAATTTCATAAAATTCCTAAAAAAATTCTTATAATTTTTTTAGAATCTATTTTAAATTTGAAATTCTGTATTTTTTAGTTTTTAAGCTATAATAAATCAGAAATTTTGACCCAATGTTTTATATATACTTCTAAATGTTAATCTGAGGTGAATTACCCACCAACTTTGATTGAATCCATTCTTTAGAATATGTTTAACTTTTAATTTTCCTGAAATACCTAAAAAAACATTTTCTTATAACTTTTTAGTATCTATTTTAAGTTTGAAATCCTGTATTTTTTAGTTTTTAAGATATAATAAATCATTTAAATTGAAATTACGACCCAATTTTTTATATATACTTCTAAATGTTAATCGGAGGCAAATTACCCAACAACTTTAAATCCATTCCTTAGTTTATATTTAGTTTTTATGATATTTAAAATTTAAAAAATCATATTAAATTTTTAGAATCTATTTTAATTTTTAAATGCAATGTATGCTGTATTTAGGGAATAACGGGACCAGAAATTATGAATTGCTTTTTTACATATGTCTAAATGTTAATTAGCCTTCAATTGTGATTAAATCCATTCTTTAGTTTATGTTTCCTTTTTAAATTATTAAAATTCCAAATAAATATACATTTCTTTTTAAACTATTAAAATCAATTTAAAATTTGAAATGTATTATCTTTGTCTTTGTTTTTAAGGTATAATGAATCAGAAATTATTACCCAATGTTTTTTTTTTTTACATATTTCTATTTTTTTTTTCTTTTTTATGTTATTAAAAATAAAACTTAGAATCTATATATATATCTTCAGTATATATATATTTTGAATGTGAATCCTTGGTGAGGATTTATTATTTTAACCCTTCAGTGGCCCTAAAAGCTACAGTCTGCATGTGTGACTGACAGTTTTGGATAACAGATGATTGACAGCCTCACAGTGAGAATGTGAACTCAGTCACAGGAGTCAGGATTCAGCCCATTTTGTTTTGATTGGCTGTCCGTACTTCCTCCTATACGCACTTCCGAGAACCGAGCATTAAGTCTCAACCACAGAGGCTCCGCCCACTTCTGTGCTACCTGCAGGGACTGTTTATGTCGTGACTCAATTTTCAGGAATGCTTAAAACACACTGTGCCAAACAGTGGCTTGTGATTGGTTGATGATCAAATTTCCTCTTCCTGCAGTATCAGATCCAGTGCGGCTACACGACACTCACCTCGTCCTGCAGGCGCCTGCGGTTGCTCTCCTGCTCCTGAAGCTGCTGCTGGAGTCTGGTGGCCTGTCGCTCGGCGAGCGTGATCTTCCTCTCGCACTCTTTATTGTTCTCCACCTCGCTGGCCAGGAAGTTCTTCTTCTCCTTTATCAGCGCCTCCCGCTCCCGGATCATCTGGTTCACCTCAGCAAGCATCTAGAAGAGACGAGGAAGTTAAACAGCTCACAGTGGAACTTCTGGAACTTGTGGTATTAAACTGCAGTGCCACTCGTACTTCAGCATTAGGCTTTGGTTGGAAGCCAGATTAACCAACAACTCAATCAATCACGTTCTGACCAGCAGTGACAAACATCACGGTTCCAGATCCGTCTAACCAGATTCCATATAAACACTCAGGAGACACGTGTAGGTTCACTGGTGGTTCTGATAGTAAATAAAATGGTTATATTTGTGTTATAGACATGGAGACGTCTGGTTACCTTCACCACCACTGTAAACACCATCACCACCACTGTAAAAACCATCACCACAACTGTAAACATCATCACCACCACTGTAAACACCATCACCACCACTGTAAACATCATCACCACCACTGTAAACACCATCACAACCAGTGAACTACTCTTTAAATGATCAGTAAGTGTATTCTCACCACCAGATCTGATTAGAACAGATGATAATGATCATAAACACAATACAAAGTAACATGAATATGTTATTGTGAGAGAAGTAGATCAGATCTTGATCCAGTTTGAAGAACAAAGTTAGGTTCCAGATTTCTCCTGGACGCCCCAGACATTGTATGAATGTGTTCAGTTCCTTCAGCAGCAAATCTTGATTTAGCTTAATGAAGTACTGAGCTGTCAAAGCAGGTATTAGATGAGAACTGATAATAATACTGGGTTGTTTAGGAGAAGCTTGGAAAGAGTTAATAAACACACTGACGTATGGAAAAGATCTACTTACTCTATTAATACTGATTACTATTTAATAATAAAGTGTAAAAACTCTACTTACTCTATTAATACTGATTAATATTTAATAATAAAGTGTAAAAGCCCTACTTACTCTATTAATACTGATTAATATTTAATAATAAAGTGTAAAAGCTCTACTTACTCTATTAATACTGATTAATATTTAATAATAAAGTGTAAAAGCTCTACTTACTCTATTAATACTGATTAATATGTAATAATAAAGTGTAAAAGCTCTACTTACTCTATTAATACTGATTAATATTTAATAATAAAGTGTAAAAGCTCTACTTACTCTATTAATACTGTTTAATATTTAATAATAAAGTGTAAAAGCTCTACTTACTCTATTAATACTGATTAATATTTAATAATAAAGTGTAAAAGCTCTACTTACTCTATTAATACTGATTAATATTTAATAATAAAGTGTAAAAGCTCTACTTACTCTATTAATACTGATTAATATTTAATAATAAAGTGTAAAAGCCCTACTTACTCTATTAATACTGATTAATATTTAATAATAAAGTGTAAAAGCTCTACTTACTCTATTAATACTGATTAATATTTAATAATAAAGTGTAAAAGCTCTACTTACTCTGGAAACAATAGCTTTTATAATATAATAATCTCCCGAAAGTGACTAAAACTTCTACACAGTACTGTATGTGTGTCATGAATATAAAAATACAACATGCTTTTATTACTGTCACTCAAATATTACCTGCTCAGCCAAAACACCTGCAGCCTCACTTCACTAGTGCTTACAGGTCACTGCCTGGCTCTGAACAACAGCGCCATCTGCTGCTCAGAAAGCTGGGCTGCTTTACACTACCTTCACCTACCTGTGTACAGGTAAACTGTAACACCAGCTTCACCTACCTGTGTACAGGTAAACTGTAACACCAGCTTCACCTACCTGTGTACAGGTAAACTGTAACACTACCTTCACCTACCTGTGTACAGGTAAACTGTAACACCAGCTTCACCTACCTGTATACAGGTAAACTGTAACACTACCTTCACCTACCTGTGTACAGGTAAACTGTAACACCAGCTTCACCTACCTGTGTACAGGTAAACTGTAACACCAGCTTCACCTACCTGTGTACAGGTAAACTGTAACACTACCTTCACCTACCTGTGTACAGGTAAACTGTCTAACACTACCTTCACCTACCTGTGTACAGGTAAACTGTACCACTACCTTCACCTACCTGTGTACAGGTAAACTGTAACACTACCTTCACCTACCTGTGTACAGGTAAACTGTCTAACACTACCTTCACCTACCTGTGTACAGGTAAACTGTACCACTACCTTCACCTACCTGTGTACAGGTAAACTGTAACACTACCTTCACCTACCTGTGTACAGGTAAACTGTAACACTACCTTCACCTACCTGTGTACAGGTAAACTGTAACACCACCTTCACCTACCTGTGTACAGGTAAACTGTACCACTACCTTCACCTACCTGTGTACAGGTAAACTGTAACACTACCTTCACCTACCTGTGTACAGGTAAACTGTAACACTACCTTCACCTACCTGTGTACAGGTAAACTGTCTAACACTACGTTCACCTACCTGTGTACAGGTAAACTGTAACACTACCTTCACCTACCTGGGTACAGGTAAACTGTCTAACACTACGTTCACCTACCTGTGTACAGGTAAACTGTAGCACTACCAGAAGCTGTTAATGTAAATGTAACAGGTACCAGAGCGCACTGCTGCATCTCCTGGTCTCTCCTCCTCATCTGCTCGATGGTGTTCTCCCACTGCCGGATCAGCTCCTGCCTCTCCACATGAGCCTGCCGGAATGTCTCTGCCGTCTTGTCCAGAGCGATCTGTCCTCAGGACACAAGCAGAGTGAGACAAATACAGCAGAACATCTGAACAGCCGGACCAGAAATGGACCAGTGAGCTACAGCCTGACCTGTGCTGTGATGGTCTCTGTCAGCTGGTTGTCCAGGGCCTTCCTCTTCTGGTTGGCCTCCACAGTGAGTCTCTCGATGCTCAGAGTCAGCTCCTGCGTGGTGATACAGAGACGGAAGCAGAGACGCTACTCATGAACTCATGTTCTTAAACATCTTACAACACAACAGACATTTTGAAAATATTGAATGACTTTTTGAAAATGTTGAAACACATTTTGAAAATATTGAATTACATTTTGGAAATGTTGAAATTTGTTTTTAAAATGTTGAATTACATTGTGAAAATATTTAGTTACATTTTGAAAATGTTGAAATATGTTTTGAAAATGTTGAATGACATTTTGAAAATGTTGAAATACAGTTTGAAAATCTGGAATTACATTTTGAAAATATTGAATGACATTTTGAAAATACTGAATTACATTTTGAAAATATTGAATGACATTTTGAAAATAGTGATTTATATTTTGAAAATATTGAAACACATTTTGAAAATATTGAATTACATTTTGGAAATGTTGAAATACGTTTTGAAAATGTTGAAATTTGTTTTTAAAATGTTGAATTACATTGTGAAAATACTGAATGACATTTTGAAAATGTTGAAATACATTTTGAATTACATATTAAATTACATTTTAAAAATGTTGAAACACATTTTTAAAAAATATTCAATGATATTTTGAAAATGTTGAATCACCAACTTGAAAATACATTTTGAAAATTCCAAAGGACATTTTTAAAATGTTGAAATACGTTTTAAAAATGTTGAATTACATTTTGAAAATACTGAATGACATTTTGAAAATGTTGAAATACATTTTGAATTACATATTAAATTACATTTTGAAAATGTTGAAACACATTTTTAAAAAAATATTCAATGACATTTTGAAAATGTTGAATCACCATCTCGAAAGCCAGCATATTGGATCAAGGGCAAGGGAGTGTCTAAAATCGCACCCTAGTTACCGTTTAGTGTTCTATTCAGGGTGTCGGCCATTTTTTAGTGTTGTCCGAATTCTTAGTAGACAGTTAGATTCCCTATATAGTTCACTACATTCTTACCCACAATGCACTGTAAAACTAGTGGACAATCCATGTACACTACTTACAGGTGGACGTCCCAGAATGCATAGCGGTTCCTTTGGAACGTTTGCCGTCCGAATTCTCCCTACTGTCCCCCTCACTGCTCCCTATACAGTGTTCTACATAGAGCAGTCTACGTAGTGAACAGGGAACGAGTTAACCAGTGATCCATTTCAGACACGCCCCAAGTGTTTCCAATGGGAAGGTGGTCGTGTAGAAGATCAAAGAAGATCAGAATCATATCATAAATTGATTGATGTAATCAGATCTACTGTATCTCTTGTGGTTCAAACTTTATCAACACAGAACGTTATCAACAGCAGCCACGCTGAACAACAACAGTTATCCAATCCAATATGATCCAATATGGCGGCTATCAAGGTTGGCTAATGGATGGTTTGAATGACGGAAGTCCACACACTCAGGAATGTGATTCGTCCGGTCTGGTTCTCTCTAGTGCTCTTCTCGTGACTCACCCGGATTCTGCTCTCGTCCTGCTGAGCGTACTTGATGATGGCCATGGTGTCCTCGTCCTTGCGAGCTGATTCTTCCAGCCAGGCGTCCAGAGTCTGCTGGTCCCAGTTCAGTCGCCCCTTCAGCTCCTCCAGCTTCTGAGTGGCTTTGAAGATGCTGTTCTAAACGGCAGAGAGGCGACAGATTCTCGAGCTCAGGGCAGGAAAACTCATTCGAGCAGAGGAGAAGACATTCGAACTATGACGTAGCACTTATGGAATGATGCAGCGACCAAAACAAATGTGCTGTAGAGATATATTCAACAAATCAAACTATTCCTGTCCTTTTAGCTTAACGCAGCCTCACGTTCCACTGAGGAGCCACTGAGGAGCTCCCTGAAACGCCAGATGAGCTGCTCCTCCAACTGTGAAACTAGGGAAAAGTGACTATGAAAACAGATACTAGAAAATTCTGTTCAACTAAATTTTATAAAAAATACTATACTTTAATGCTTAATTAAAATTGTTGTGTTCATGAAATGAAACATTGACTCCTATTTTAATGTTTGCAACAAGTTCCTAAAAAGTTGGACAGGACCATGTTTACTGCTGTGACAACTGTTTGCCTTTAACAACATATTGTGTGAACATTGAATTACATTTTTAAAATATTAAAAAACATTTTAAGAATATTTAATTACATTTTTAAATATTGGATAACATATCAAAAATAATAAATCACACACTGAAAATATTAAATAACATTTTAACAACATTCAATTACATTTTTAAAATGTTCAAAATGACATTTTAAAATGTTGAAATACATTTTGCAAATATTGGATAGCATTGAAAATATAATTACATTTTAAAAATATTGAATTGCTTTTTAAAAATATTAAATTACATTTTAAAAACATTGAATTATATTTTGAAAATGTTGAAATACATTTTTAAAAAATTGAATGAAATTTTAAAAATATGGAATTACATTTTGAAAAAGTTGAAATACGTTTTGAAAATATTGAATGACATTTTGAAAATATCGAATAACATTTCTGTTGAAAATGTTGAAAAACATTTTGAAAGTGTTGAAAATATTGAATTACATTTTGAAAATATTAAAATACACTTTGAAAATGTTGAAAATATTGAAATACATTTTGAAAATGTTTAGAAATATTGAATTACATTTTGAAAATATTGAAATACATTTTGAAAATATTGAAATACATTTTGAAAATGTTGAAATTCTTTTCTTTCGGTCTATTTGTCTCAACTGGGTTTGTTGATTGTTTTTTAGTGATAGTCGTTATAAACCTGCAACTTTCAGGTACTCAGGTGTGTTCAAGCGTCACCGTGTGAGATCTACAACCTCCTGTGAGTTTTTCTTCTCCCGCAGTGATCCCAGCTCGTTCTCCAGCTGAGTGATCTCCTGACGCAGGCGGCCCATCTCTCTCTCGGCCAGGGCTTTAAAGTGCAGCTCAGACTCCGCCTCCTTCTCTCTGGCTCTGCACAGCGCCTGCAGGTTAACACACAGCACACAGTCAGTCACAGCGACAGGACGAGAAACATGAGGTACAAATTAGAGACTCAGGAGTCACGACAACCTTCCTGAGGAACATCTACGAAGAATCTTAGGATCATCAGACTGGTATTAAATAACATTCTAATAAAAACACTCAGTCATGTGGACCTGGAGGAGGACAATACGACAAAAACACAATAATACTGTTTTACTTCACACGTCATGATATCTATATTTTCAGACGTCTGATCAGCTGGAACTGACAGAAACCAGCGCCGCTGGACTAATTTAACGGTATCTATTAAATAGTTAGTCAGTCTTCTGACCATATGTACACTGACCATATCGTCGCTGCCCGAAGAATAACAAATACCTCCAAAACAGATTCAGAATTACATTTTGAAAATACTGAATTACATTTTGAAAATATTGAAATACATTTTTTCAAATATTGAATTACACTTTGAAAAATACTGAACGACATTATTCAAATATTGAAATACACTTTTCAAACATTGAATTACATTTTTTAAATATTGAAATACATTTTTCAAATATTTAATTACAATTTTCAAATATTTAATTACATTTTTTCAAATATTGAAATACATTTTTCAAACATTGAAATACATTTTTCAAGTGTTGAATTAAATTTTGAAAATATTGAAATACATTTTTCAAATATTGAAATACACTTTTCAAATATTGAAATATACTTTTCAAATATTGAATTACAATTTTCAAATACTGAATTAAATTTTGAAAATATTGAAATACATTAATATTTTTCTAATGTCAAAATAAAATTTTAAAATATTAAATTACATTTTGAAAATACTGAAATACATTATTAAAATATTGAATTACAATTTTCAAATATTGAATTATTTTTTTTCCCAATATTGAAATACATTTTTCAAATATTGAATTATATTTTGAAAATATTGAATTACATTTAAAAAATATTGAATTACAATTTGAAAATATTGACTGTTGTCAAAGTACATTTAAACATCAGTGCTTTCAGTCTATTTGTCCTGACTGGGTTTGTCAATTGTTTTTTAGTCTCAGTCGTTATAAAACCGCAATTTCTTAAACAATATAATCAAAAGTTTTGCAGCATCCTAAAATGAAATCTGGTGAAGACAATGTCCACTACGGAACCTCTACTGTAGATACTTTACCGCAAAGATTTTTATACAGTATTTTTTATATTCTGTGTTGCCTTATATCCAGTAAACAGAACTAATTTAACTATATTATAATGAAATAGTTGATGTTGCTGTCCAAAACAAACAGCTACAAAATAGCTACTTTCAATGTAAGTCAAGAGAACCAGAAATTATTCTAAGTGATTTTGAAGCATTTCTATTGGTCCATTCATTAGGAAATTTTGACACAATGTAAATAGCACCTGCTGCAATCAAAAGTAGAAACGTAGAAAATGATAAAAAATAGACATAAAATACTATTCAATTGTCTTTATTAAATATAAATGCAAGTGCTTACTTGCTGGCTTTTTAAATACACCAACAATATTCAGCGCTGACCTCTAAACAGGTCAGCATGTCACAAATATATTAATTTTATGTATTATATATAATGACCAGTGACCTACATGTGCCTTTGTTTGAGGTGCTAGTTGTTCTTAGAACCCTCATACTGCATATCTTAACCATCAAATCCTCAAAACAATATGTTTCCGGCCAAAAACATTTTCAAATTAGTGACGAATTTTCATTAAATGAGTTTCTGTGAGCTTAGAAACTCTTCAGATGTCTGGTTACCATCACCTCCACTGTTAACTCAGGCCAGACCACTCAGAATGACTCAGTTCACATCTCTACAACATAATTATGTATGAAAAGTCAGAGAGAGGACTGGTCTGTTCATTTCTCTTCTCTGGGGTTACCTGAGTGTGTGAGAGCTCCAGCTGGACGTTCTTCAGGTGTTCAGTCATGGCGTTTATCCGGTCCTTGTATCCACTCAGTCTGTTTTCTATCTTCACCTTCTCCGTCTGTTTTCTCTGCAGCTGGAAGACAAAAAAGAAAAGTAACCGTAACCCCTCTATTCGTTTTTCCTCAATCGCTTCATTCTGTATATACATACCATTAACACCTTCATTTAGGTTTCTCACAAACATACGGACCTAAATACGAACCACAGCGTGTTCTGAAAAAACGGACTATACAGAAAATATTCACTTACATGTTGGAAAAAAACTAAATTACATTTTTAAAATACTGATGTATATTTGCAAAAATGAATTAATTATATTTTAAAAATACTGACTTATTTAAAAAAACCTTATAATTTGAAAATAGTGACTTATATTTTGGAAAAATTTAAATTACATTTTGAAAATACTGACTTCTGTTTTAAAAAATGCTGACTTCAATTTTGAAAATACTGACTTTTATTTTAAAAATACCGACTTTTATTTTGAAAATACCAAATTCTAATTTAAAAATACCGACTTCTATTTTAAAATTACTGACTTCTATTTTAAAATTACTGACTTCAATTTTGAAAATACTGAATTCTGTTTTAAAAATACTCCTATTTTGAAAATACCAACTTCTATTTTAAAAATACTGACCTCTATTTTGAAAATACTCACTTCTATTTTAAAAATACTGTCCTCTAATTAGAAAATACTGACCTCTCTTTTAAAAATACTGACTTCTATTTTAAAATACCAACTTCTATTTTAAAATTACTGACTTCTATTTTGAAAATACCAACTTCTATTTAAAAAATACTGACTTCTATTTTGAAAATACTGACTTCTATTTTAAAAATACTGTCCTCTATTTTGAAAATACTGACCTCTCTTTTAAAAAATACCAACTTCTATTTTTAAAATACTGACTGCTATTTTGAAAATACAGACTGCTATTTTAAAAAATACCGACTTCTATTTTAAAAATTACCGACTTCTATTTTGAAAATACTGACTTCTATTTAGAAAATACTGACTTCTATTTTGAAAATACTGACTACTATTTTGAAAACAAAGACTTCTATTTTTAAAAATGCTGACTTCTACTTTCAAAAATACATGTAAAACAAATAATGAATTATATTCAGACAATACATGACAATGAATTACTTTTTAACAAATGAATTATATTTTAATGACTTACATTATGAAGTAGTTGACAAAATTTTGGAAAACACTAACTTACCTTTAAAAAACAATTATGTATATTTAAAATCCTAATTTACGATTTATTTGTTATTATTATAAATTACGTACTCCCTTGTCTACGTCTCAAAACCTCAAACTCTCAACTGAGTCCATATTTACAGATTTATACATCATTACTTTGAAATAAATAAAGTCACAGAGTGGTTTGCTGTGAAACATTAAGCTCTACCGAGACCTGCTGAGTCAGAGCTGTTCACACTGGTGATGAATGGAACCAGAAGTCCAGCTCTAAAAGCTCCCTCACACGTTATTACATGGAATTGTTATGAACACACTGTCTAATGTCTAAGATAGTTTTGTGGTAAGAATTTGGTCTGAATTAATATTTAATTAATATTTTTTAAATGTAGATGTAAGAGTTTTCCATTAACATCATCATCATCATCGTCAACATTCATATAAACACTCATATAAACATTCACATTCATATAAACACTCAGCAGACTGGTGTAGGCTCACTGGTTGATAGTTTGATAGTAAATACAATGTTTATATTTATGTTGTAGATGTGGTGACGTCTGGTTACCATCACCAGCACTGTAAAGAACACCTGAACCAATTCACATCACTGTTTACACCTCGTGGATGTGGCGTTATTTAGTTTTACTTTAGTTTTTAGTCACGTTAGTCACAAAAAAAAAGAAAATAAATGTTTGACGTCTGGTTACCATCACCACCACTGTAAATAAATCAAGTGTCATAGAAAGCAGTCAGTTTCTCTGCAAATGAATAATTTCACACCGACTCACTCTGAATGTCTGTTCACACCTAAACCACCGAATTAAACAGACATTTTGATAACTCGGTGGAGTTCCCCTTTAACCCTTAGCGCTAGCGTTGCTACGTCCAGACGTTAAAAGTCGCTCACCTCCTCCTGCAGGGCTTTATTTTCAGCGCTGGCGACCGGAATAGCGAAACCCTCGTCCCACTGCACCTCCGATAAAACCGCGCCGGCCATGGTTCTGATGTTTTCTAGCGTTAAACAGAAAATAAACCACGATTTAAAGTGTTTCTCTGTTAGCGCAGCGCCTCTCAGACCACTGTTGTCTGACTCGTTACCTAGCAACAGGGTCGCCAACGAACGGTGTCGCCTTCTGCCAGCAGAGGGCGCCAAAGTCAAGCACCGCCTACAGCAGGGAAGGGGAACTCCACCGAGTTTCCAAAATCCCTGCACAATTCACTTAATCTAAACCAAGTCCTTCAGAGTGGGTTAATAAGCGCTGAAACCTACTCACTCGGATTTCTCTGTCTGTATATCATCACGGAAAAACAAGAATCTCCAAAATGCTAACTTTACAGGAGAGAACAAAAACTGTCTTTACTTTTAATGTAAGTCAATGGAACCAGAATTTTTCCCAAGCTATTTTTGAGCATTTCTGTTGATCCATTCATCATGATACTTTCACACAATGTAAACAGTAGCTGCTGTGTTCAAATCAAGCAGAAAAATAAAAATCAACAAATTAATTAAAAACAGGTAGTTGGTTAGCTGGTTTGTTATGGTAGCTGAGAGTTGAAGCTAAACTCTCGACGTCCAGCAGCAGCAAAACTTATTAACTTCTTAAAAGAAGCTGTAAAATTGAGGCACATAACACAAAAATCATTCTGGTGACTAATTTTTTACTGAAGGAACCTGATTCATCTGCTGAGGTAGCAAAACAGGATTTAGCGTTCAGCTAACCGGCCCTGCATTTACAGTATCACTTAAAAAGATGTAAATTCACAATAAAACTAATCAAATTGATCAAATATGAACCGAATTAACTTCTGGGTGAAGCGAAAAAGCAAGAATAGTTCAATTCATCAAGCGAATGTTAAATATTCTCTGATTTTTTTGTTAGCTTTTAGCTAAACACAGTGCTAATGTTTCCTCCGAATAAGTACAACAATTACAGGATTCATAAACTCCTCTTAATCTTCTAATGATTATTTATACTGAAGTAAACAAACTTCTAAATAAAAAGAATTTGCTTAAGTGGCAAAACACTCTCAGCTACCATAACAAACCAGCTAACCGGCTAATTGTTTTTAATTAATTTGTTGATTTTTATTTTTTTTGCTTGATTTGAACACAGCAGCTACTGTATATATATATATATATATAGTTCAATTCATCAATTTAATATAAAATATAGTCACTGTGACTTTTTAGCTAAACACAATCACAGATTCATAACTGATTCTGAATTTTAATCCTCTGATTCATTTATACTGAAGTAACCGGACAGTGATATAGATCTGAAAGTTAGCTATTAGCTTAAAACTGCATAATTTTAATATTACATGTTCTAGTGATTCTTTATTTTGAAGAAATTCGGAACTAATCCTCGAAAAATATGTCCATAAAACCAGTTACCAAGACAAATCCATTCAATATTACTTCATATTTCATATATATAGTTCATATTCAAACAAGTTGACAAATTTAATTGTCAATATTGTTGTTAACAGACTATAAAACAGTCACTCTGATTTTGGCTAATTGACAATAAAAACAAAAAATATTCCCTTTACTCCAAATTCATTAGAAATTAGCTTAACGCAGCACTATTTTTTCTCTTAAATATTAAATTGGTCCACATGTCCAAAATCTTTCTACTGATTAATTTATGTTTAAGCAACCAGAAATTGTTAGCATTTAGCTAAATTCTGGACTGCTTTATTATTTACCATAATTGTCAATAAAACACATAAAACATGCTACATTAGCAAATGACCTTAGTATAGCAAATCCAAAAACAATAAATTATCATTTACTTTAGCCAAAAACATTTTTTTAATATAAAATTGGCCAACATGCACAAAAATTGTATTAATTTATGTTAAAGTAACTAGACTAACGAGAGTAACTAGAATTTCTTCAAAACTCCATAAACAAATACGTGCTATATCAATGTTTCGCTAGCAATTATGCAGCATGTACTAAAATCATTCTTATGGTTATGTTTAAGTAACCAGATTTTAAACCCTGGAGTTTTTTTTAAATGGCCAAACTAATTTAGTTTTAAAAAAACCCTATAAAATGTCAATAAATCTAGTTAACCTGACAAAATCTGCACTATATGTACTTAATTTATTTTTTTTTATTTAAAAAAAGGTGGAAACCGACAAAACTTTTTAATGAAATATGTACCATATTAACGTTCCACTAGCAATTAATCAGCATAAGCAATATTTTCCTTTAATTAAACTTCTAAAGTTGGGCGACATTGCCTGAAGTTAATTCAAAACCTGCAACTATTTTTTCCAAGTGGCCAAAAATTGTCAATATTTAGCTGAAATAAAAAAAACTGTAGAATGGCTATACATTTAGTTAACCTGATCACATTTATAGTATGAATAAAGTAAGAAAACGTGAAAGATATTTACTCTGATAAAGAAAGACTGATGGAATATACTGAATATCCTGTCATACTGACGATCAAGTTTAATCAAAACCAAACAAGCAGTGTGAAATCATAGCCATTTTCTTAACAGCAACAGAAAATATACAATAAGTCACAATAAAACTAACAAATTTGGGTGTTTCTGTTTTTTTTCTTATCATGTCCCCTAAAAAAAGAGAATACAATCAAAGCTCTGTGTCTCAGACGTTTCATAAAAACCGAAGAGAAATAAACATTCAAAGCAGGAATGCGCATGGAGTATTAAAATTAGGATTTAATATCTGATGAACTGACATTCCGCGGCCGAGCCCTGGGTGTGGATTAACACGGCATGTCTGGGTGTCTGAAGAACGTCTGGAGAACGTCTGGAGAACGTCTGGAGAACGTCTGGTTGGGGAAAAAGCGGCAATGAGGTCCCAGAGCTCGAACCGGCTTCTGCTGACTCGGGTCGACACAAAAGTGGCACACATCCAAAAAAAAACCAAAACAAAACAAACAAAAAAAACATTAAAAAGCCCAAACCACCACTAGATGACCGAAGAGGAGACGCGTCTCTGAAATGTCTTTGCTGTACATGAGCGTCTCGATCCTGAGGGTTGGAAAGGCAATGTAGATTTCAGTTCAGTCTCTGTGCTCTGGGAGCCAAAGTTGAGGTCCAGATGGCCTTCGAGGAGGCCTTGAAGGCCTAGACGGCTGTGCTCTTGGTTCCGATGTGCGGCCGAGCGAACTCCACGAAGTCGTCGATAAGTACTGGCCACGCTCCTGAAGCACAAAGTTATATTCTGATTAAACACTGAACATGCTCTTCATGGAGGCTTGTTACTTAGCAACTACTAGTTAGGTACTCGAGTGAGGAACTGACCTGCGAGGCCAACTTAGTAGAAACTCACTCACCTATAAAAAGTCAAAAGTTTGGACACACCCAACTAAATATACCCCATACCATTAAACCCACCTCCTCATATCTCCACTCACTGACCACTGTATCAGCTCCACTGACCATACAGGAGCTCCACTCACTGTCCACTGTATCAGCTCCACTGACCATACAGGACCTCCACTCACTGTCCACTGTATAAGCTCCACTGACCATACAGGACCTCCACTCACTGTCCACTGTATCAGCTCCACTGACCATACAGGACCTCCACTCACAGACTGTAGTTCATCTGATTCTCTGTATACTTTATTACTCTGTTCTTTAATGATCAGGACCCCCACAGGACCACCACAGAGCAGAGTGTTGACCAGAGTGTTGTGCTGGTGTGAGTGGATCAGACACAGCAGTGCTGCTGCTGGACTGAGAATCGTCCACCAACCAAAACTATCCAGACAGCAGTGTCCTGTGGGTGGCGTCCTGTGTCCACTGATGAAGAACTAGAGGAACACAAACTGTGCAGCAGCAGATGAGCTACTGTCTCTGACTTTACATCTACAAGGTGGACCAGCAAGTAGTAGGAGTGTCTAATAGAGTGGACAGTGAGTGGACACAGTGCTTAAATACTCCAGCAGCAGCACTGCTGTGTCTGATCCACTCACACCAGCACAACACACACAAACTAACACAACACCACCATGACAGTGTCACTGCAGTGCTGAGAATGACCCATCTCCCTAATAGTATCTGCTCTGTGGTGGTCCTGTGGGGGTCCTGATCATTAAAGAACAGAGTAATAAAGTATACAGAGAATCAGATGAACTACAGTCTGTAAGTGTAGCTCCTGTATGGTCAGTGGAGCTGATACAGTGGACAGTGAGTGGAGGTCCTGTATGGTCAGTGGAGCTGATACAGTGGACAGTGAGTGGAGGTCCTGTATGGTCAGTGGAGCTGATACAGTGGACAGTGAGTGGAGGTCCTGTATGGACAGTGGAGCTGATACAGTGGACAGTGAGTGGAGGTTCTGTATGGTCAGTGGAGCTGATACAGTGGACAGTGAGTGGAGGTCCTGTATGGTCAGTGGAGCTGATACAGTGATGTAGATATAAGGAGGAGGTTTTAATGTTATGGCTGATTGTGTATGTGTATAACTATAAAGAGGTTTAGATCTGAATGTAAACTAACATTTGTCTGTATTTAAATGTAAAACTGAGAATGTATATTTTTATAAGAGCTATAAAACCACCAAACCTGTTTATCAGAACAAGATCTCAGCATCTACACTATCTTCTTCAGTCCTGTTAGAGAAGCAGCTCATGTGGCTCCTCATGATGAAGCTGCTGGTCAGAATGTTCAAAGTATGTAAACCTGCATCAGAGCAAATGAGCTCATTTCTAAAAGACCCTCGAAACATTCTTTAAACACAACCAGATGTTTAATTCTGCTTCCATACCGACTATTCTATAGTTCTGATCTCCTCACACTTATTCACACTTATTCACTAATATTATTACTATTAATATAGAGCAGATAAGAAGAACCTGGGTGTGCCCAAACTTTTGACTGTAAAAGGGGGAAAGGCTGGAAGTGTGAGTGGACACAGACCCTCCTCGTCGTAGTTGGACATGTCGTCGGTTATCATTGTGCTGAAGTCTAACAAGAGGTTCCAGGTGTCTTTGGGGATGGATCTCTTATGGTGCTCCTGCAAGAGATACAACAGGAAAGCGTTTGAGTGCTGAAGACACGGCTCTCCCATCACACACAGGATATTACCTGAGAAGTACACTGCAGGGGAGCGCAATGATGAGTCACATCTGCAGCGACAGATGTTTGCATTTCGATTTGACCGATATTTGATTTATTGTACTCTGGAAGGACGGAAGGTTTGGGCGACGCTGCGTTACTGCACTATAATATCTAAAATCTATAACATCCTTTTAACCCTTTTTTTAATAATTCAACATTTTTAACATACATACACACACACACACACACACTGTGTATATATATATATATATATATATATAGGATGTTTAAAGATTATTACTTTGGAAAGAGCTCTTAGGGACTCAAATACAACATATTCAGTAAATTAGATTAAGGTTTTTAAAAGATGATATACATGAAATAAATGATATAGTCACTGTTCTACTGGCATCAACAAATACATTGACCATAACCAGCACTAACTAACACAGGCAGGTATGATAACTAACACAGGCAGGTATGATAACTAACACAGGCAGGTATAATAACTAACACAGGCAGGTATAATAACTAACACAGGCAGAAACGATAACTAACACTGGTAGGTATGATAACTAACACAGGCAGGTATGATAACTAACACAGGCAGGTACGATAACTAACACAGGCAGGTATAATAACTAACACTGGCAGGTACGATAACTAACACAGGCAGGTACGATAACTAACACTGGTAGGTATAATAACGATAACTAACACAGGCAGGTACGATAACTAACACAGGCAGGTACGATAACTAACACAGGCAGGTACGATAACTAACACAGGCAGGTACGATAACTAACACAGGCATGTATGATAACTAACACAGGCAGGTACGATAACTAACACAGTCATGTATGATAACTAACACAGGCAGGTACGATAACTAACACAGGCAGGTACGATAACTAACACAGGCAGGTACGATAACTAACACAGGCAGGTACGATAACTAACACAGGCAGGTATGACAACTAACACAGGCAGGTACGATAACTAACACAGGCAGGTACGATAACTAACACAGGCAGGTACGATAACTAACACAGGCAGGTATGATTAACCCAGGCATGTATGATAACTAACACAGGCAGGTATGATAACTAACACAGGCAGGTATGATTAACCCAGGCATGTATGATAACTAACACAGGCAGGTACGATAACTAACACAGGCAGGTACGATAACTAACACAGGCAGGTACGATAACTAACACAGGCAGGTACGATAACTAACACAGGCAGGTATGACAACTAACACAGGCAGGTACGATAACTAACACAGGCAGGTACGATAACTAACACAGGCAGGTACGATAACTAAGAATGGCAGGTATGACAACAAACACAGGCAGGTACGATAACTAAGAATGGCAGGTATGACAACTAACACAGGCAGGTATGATAACTAACACAGGCAGGTACGATAACTAAGAATGGCAGGTATGACAACAAACACAGGCAGGTACGATAACTAAGAATGGCAGGTATGATAACTAACACTGGCAGGTACGATAACTAAGAATGGCAGGTATGACAACTAACACAGGCAGGTATGATAACTAACACAGGCAGGTACGATAACTAAGAATGGCAGGTATGATAACTAACACAGGCAGGTATGATAACTAACACAGGCAGGTACGATAACTAAGAATGGCAGGTATGATAACTAACACAGGCAGGTACGATAACTAACACAGGCAGGTATGATAACTAACACAGGCAGGTATGATAACTAACACAGGCAGGTATGATAACTAACACAGGCAGGTATGATAACTAACACAGGCAGGTATGATAACTAACACAGGCAGGAAATTTGGAAATGTGGCTGTTGTGCTCCAGCAGGGATTTTGAAATGTGCTTGTGAATATATTCTGCTTCCAGTTGGTTTGTCAATTTCCACTAGACATAATTAGCCCATGACAGATTCTAATAATTAGCATTAATAAACATAGCTCTAACGAAGCCCTAATTCACTATACTGCAGCAATGCAGCCACAAGGCTTCATAATAACTAGAGTAACAAAAACCTCAACATGTTCCAAGAAAATTAACTTTTTCTACACATGGAACTTACGCTTGGGTTTTAAAATCAATACACGCTCTGAGTAAGTGTCCTATGTAGCGTAGGGACTTCACAGATGTGATGTAGAGGGATGCGGGAACACACAAGACTCCTCACAACAGCTCCCACTCACTGTACACAGATCAGTAAAGACACAAACAGACTTACCACTAAAAATTTGTTCCACAGGTCTAGGAATTTGAAGCGTCCAGCCAGCACTAAATTCCAGTAAGCAATAGCCATTTCTAAATCTGGAACAACAAAAACAGACAAACGTGTTGGCCAGAGGAAAGCAGTGAATTCCAGAGTGACCCGCTGCTGGACGGACGGCGGGATACGTACCCAAGCCTTTCTGTCCAGGATTCTTAGCGAAGTTGAAGGTAAACTGATAGAAGTCCTTGAACCTCCCCTGGTCTTTTAACTCCTGCTCCATCTTGGGCAGCTGGGCTTTGAGCTTCTCTATGCTGTCACATCTGGAGAAAGAAGAGGTTTGAATTAACAGCAGGCGCTCGGTTGGCCTCGGTAACGCTTGGTCTGTGGTGGGTGGAGGTGATGGGGTGGAGGTGTGGAAGCTGGATTACCCTTGTTCAGTCATTCCGTCCATGAACTCCTGCTTTGAGAACTCGCACTGAGTGGCGGCGCGGAACTTCCAGGCAATCAGTAGTACACTTATACTGGCCGGGTCGAGAGCCAGGTCATCGCAGAACTGCTGGATGCCATCTATACCGATCTTGTTGTCATCATGAGGGTCTGTTAAAGAGAGAAAGACCAGCGTGTTGAGTTCCCAGATCTTAAAAGGGTGGGCATCTACACCCACTGTCCACTGTATCAGCTCCACTGACCATACAGGAGCTCCACTTCCAGACTGTAGTTCATCTGATTCTCTGTATACTTTATTACTCTGTTCTTTAATGATCAGGACCCCCACAGGACCACCACAGAGCAGATACTATTAGGGAGGTGGGTCAGTGTCCACTCACTCACTGTCCACTCTATTAGACACTCCTACTACTTGCTGGTCCACCTTGTAGATGTAAAGTCAGAGACAGTAGCTCATCTGCTGCTGCACAGTTTGTGTTCCTCTAGTTCTTCATCAGTGGACACAGGACGCCGCCCACAGGACACTGCTGTCTGGATAGGTTTGGTTGGTGGACGATGCTCTGTGGTGGTCCTGTGGGGGTCCTGATCATTAAAGAACAGAGTAATAAAGTATACAGAGAATCAGATGAACTACAGTCTGGTCAGTGGAGCTGATATACTGTATTATCTAAGTTGGCCGCCGCCGGTGCTGCTCACCTCGGTACCGATTGTAGAGCTGTTCTAATTTTTTCTTGTCGAACGATCCCTTCAGGTTCTGTACGTAGAGCTCAGGGTTCTGGAAGAAGTTGTCTGTGGCGACGTCTAGTTTCCAGTCATTCTGAGACAAACAATTCAGGGCTGTCTTCTCATTGGACTGGGTGAAAATCATGAACTGGCGAACTTTATCCTTCTGTGAGGATTTCAGCTTGTTCTGTTGGGGCGAAGAACACAAACGACATCAAGTAGGAGGTGGTCATGTGAAAGGACCTACCTGACGCTTAAACACGTTCTTTAAAACATAAACAGTCGGCGTTTAAAGACTAAGTAGCACCAAACTTAAACAACACTCCCTAAAATTAAGAATCCAATGGAGCGAATGGAACACTCGTACTAGTACTAGTAGGGGTGTAAGAAAATATCAAAATATCGAGATATTATGTTTAGTGATACTATATCGATTCTCAAAGACACAGCATTGATAAACAGACTACTGGTGATTAAACCAGAAACTCATTTTTGTTTACGTCATTGTTTTACAGCGGCATCACAGTGAATCAATGCCGTGAAACTATTATAAGAGCCATTTTAAAGGAGCAATATGTAATATTTTTAACTAACATTAACAACAGGAATAAGTTTTAATGGTATTTCGGACACAGCCATGTATCGTGCTGCAAAGATATTAACTTAGAAATCTGAAATCACTGATCGTTATGATGGATTACGTCCTTAAATTTTAAGTTTGTGGGTTAGCAATTAAAGCACAACTACTGGTGATTATACTATAAACTCATTTATGTCTGTGACATTGTTTTACGGCGGTGTCACAGTGAAACAATGCCGTGAAACTATTATACAAGGCATTTTAAAGGAGCCATATGTAACATTTTAAACTAAAACCATCAACAGAACACGAGGAAAAAACAGTTTTGACGATATTTTACACACTTCTATGTACTGTGCCGCAGTGATATCTACTGATGAATTGGAAATCCCTCATAGTTTTGATTAATCGTGCCCTCAAATTTTAAGCTTGTGGGTTAAAAATTAAAGCTCGACTACTAGTGATTACACTATAAACTTATATGTTGGCGACATTGTTTTACCGTGGTGTCACGGTTAAACAAGGCAGTGAAACTATTAAACAATGCATTTTAAAGGAGCAATATGTAACAGTTAAAACTAAAATCATCAACAGAAATAAGTTTTGATGGCATTTCAAACACTTCTATGTATCATGCTGCAGAGATATTAACTTAGAAATCTGAAATCACTGATAGTTATGATGGATTACATCCTTAAATTTTAGGCTTGTGGGTTAGCAATTAAAGCACAACTACTGGTGATTATACTATAAACTCATTTATGTCTGTGACATTGTTTTACGGCGGTGTCACAGTGAAACAATGCCGTGAAACTATTATACAAGACATTTTAAAGGAGCCATATGTAACATTTTAAACAAAAATTACCAACAGAATGCAAGGAAATAACAGCGTTGACGATATTTCAAACACTTCTATGTACTGTGCTGCAGAGATAACTACTGATATATTGGAAATCCCTGATAGTTTTGACGGATCGTGTCCTTAAGTTTTAGGCTTGTGGGTTTAAAATAAAGCACAACTACTGGTGATTATACTATAGACTCATTTATGTCTGTGACGTTGTTTAACAGCAGCGTTGCAGTGAAAACAATACTGTGAAACTATTATACAATGCATTTTAAAGGAGCAATATGTAAAATTTTTAACTAACATTAACAACAGAAATAAGTTTTGATGGCATTTCGGACACAGCCATGTATCGTGCCACAGAGATATCAACTTAGAAATCTGAAATCTTTGATAGTTTTGATGGATTACGTCCTTAAATTTTAGGCTTGCGGGTTAAAAATTAAAGCCCGACTACTGGTGAGTATACTATAAACTCATTTATGTCGGCGACATAGTTTTACAGTAGCGTTGCAGTAAAAACTATGCTGTGAAACTATTATACAATGCATTTTAAAGGAGCAATATGTAACATTTTAAACTAAAATCATCAACAGAACATGAGGAAATAACAGCGTTGACGATATTTTGAACACTTCTATGTATATTGCCACAGAGATAACTACTGATGAATTTGAAATCACTGATAGTTTTGATGGATTACATCCTTAAATTTTAGGCTCATGGGTTAAAAATTAAAGCATGACTACTAGTGATTATACTATAGACTCATTTTTGTTTACATCATTGTTTTACAGCGGTGTCACAGTGAAACTATGCCGTGAAACTATTTTACAAGGCATTTTAAAGGAGCCATATGTAACATTTTTAACTAACATTAACAACAGAAATAAGTTTTAATGGTATTTCAGACACAGCCATGTATCATGCTGCAGAGATATCAACTTAGAAATCTGAAATCCCTGATAGTTATGATGGATTACGTCCTTAAATTTTAAGTTTGTGGGTTAGCAATTAAAGCACAACTACTGGTGATTATACTATAAACTCATTTATGTCTGTGACATTGTTTTACGGCGGTGTCACAGTGAAACAATGCCATGAAACTATTATACAAGACATTTTAAAGGAGCCATATGTAACATTTTAAACAAAAATTACCAACAGAATGCAAGGAAATAACAGCGTTGCTGATATTTCAAACACTTCTATGTACTGTGCTGCAGAGATAACTACTGATATATTGGAAATCCCTGATAGTTTTGATGGATCGTGTCCTTAAGTTTTAGGCTTGTGGGTTTAAAATAAAGCACAACTACTGGTGATTATACTATAGACTCATTTATGTCTGTGACATTGTTTAACAGCAGCGTTGCAGTGAAAACAATACTGTGAAACTATTATACAATGCATTTTAAAGGAGCAATATGTAAAATTTTTAACTAACATTAACAACAGAAATAAGTTTTGATGGCATTTCGGACACAGCCATGTATCGTGCCACAGAGATATCAACTTAGAAATCTGAAATCTTTGATAGTTTTGATGAATCGTGCTCTTACATTTCAGGCTTGAGGGATAACAATTAGAGCACGACTACTAGCAGTTGTGCCCTTGGTGCCCTAGAAGACCCTCAAGGTCCACATACGGGCATCAGGAAAGAGAAAAGGTGCTGCCGAGTCCTACTTAAAGTGATTCTGCTACAAGAACAATAAGAACCCACCCACTTTTAAGGTAGGCTGTGTGAACGTTTAGCTCCGTCACTGCGATTATCAACTTTCTGTCCACCTTAAGTGTGAAAAGCACATCTCACAATAAAGGTGACCTGCTCGATAGTGCACCTGACTCAGCCTCCCCAGCTCACACTCACTGTTCACACGTTTCTCAGTACAACACCTGAGAGCTGTCACAAACCACAGAGTCTGTTTACTCTGAAGAATGAATGACTCCATTGACTTTAACCGGCTGCCACTCCGACAGGCCCACACAGCGCACTGCATGTCACAGCTAGGCGCCCTAACTAGTGCCCTGGACATTCGGGACGCGGCCCGAGCTGCCTAATTTGGTCCCGTTTCAGTTTTCCAGTAAAGGTGGCAGCAGCAGCGGTCTGTCGTTCACGGTAAGCCCGACCAAGGCCGGTCCGGTCCAGCCTCCGTTCGGGCCGGTGTTGTACCGGCCGGCTCTACACTTCGCTCGAGGTTTTAAGCGCCGGGGTTGAAGAGAAGCCGCGACTTTGCGCTGTTGTTTGGCTCTGAGAGGAATTAGCCGGCTGGCTAACTCTCAGCCCCAGAGCGGCTCTCTCAGCGCTGCTCCGGCTCCGGAGAGCCTCGCGCTGCTGAACGCCGAGCGGAGGCGACGGTACGAGAGAGATAAGGTTTATAACTGCGGCTAGAAATGAACGGAACCGCTACAAAACCAATAAAACCCGGATTTTTATCCTCGTTTACCATGTTTGTGATCTCCAGACACCCTCTTCCGCTCTCCCTCTCGGCTCTTCATCTACTTCCGCTACTGCGCACTGAGCTCCGCAGGTAGAGA
Organism: Megaleporinus macrocephalus; assembly: GCA_021613375.1. Classification (NCBI taxonomy): domain Eukaryota; kingdom Metazoa; phylum Chordata; class Actinopteri; order Characiformes; family Anostomidae; genus Megaleporinus; species Megaleporinus macrocephalus. The sequence continues at coordinate 48,607,767 of CM038708.1, forward strand.
GAGTGAAAGAGAGAGAGGGAGGGAGGAGGAGAGAAAATAGAGGTGGGGGAGAGAGAAGGAGAGAGGGGGGGAGACAGAGAGAGAGAGAAGGAGAGGGGGAAGACAGAAAGAGAGAAAATTGAAGGAGGGAGAGAAGAGAGAGATGGAGAGAGGGTGGACTAAAAAGAGAGAGAAAAGAAAGAGGGGAAGAGAGGAAAAAAAGATAGGAGGGGAAGACAGAGAGAGAGCAAATAGAAGGAGGGAGAGAAGAGAGAGATGGAGAGAGGGGTGGAGAGAAAAGAGAAAAAAGAAAGAGGGGAAGAGAGGAAAAAAGAGAGAGAAGAGAGAGAAAAGAAAGAGAGTGGGAAGAGAGGAAGAGGGAGAGGGGAACACAGAGAGAGAAAATAGAAGGAGGGAGAGAAGAGAGAGATGGAGAGAGGGGTGGACTAAAAAGAGAGAGAAAAGAAAGAGGGGAAGAGAGGAAAAAAAGAGATAGGAGGGGAAGACAGAGAGAGAGCAAATAGAAGGAGGGAGAGAAGAGAGAGATGGAGAGAGGGGTGGAGAGAAAAGAGAAAAAAGAAAGAGGGGAAGAGAGGAAAAAGATGAGATAGAAGGAGAGAAGAGGGAGAGGGGAACACAGAGAGAGAAAATAGATAGAGGGAGAGAAGAGAGAGATGGAGAGAGGGGTGGACTGAAAAGAGAGAGAAAAGAAAGAGGGGAAGAGAGGAAAAAAAGAGAGATAGAAGGAGAGAGAAGAGAGAAAAAGAGAGCGGGAAGAGGGGGAGAGGGGAACAGAGAGAGAAAATAAACGAAGGCAGAGAAGAAAAGAGAGATGGAGAGAGGGAGGGGGAGAGAAAAGAAAGAGAGAAGGAGAGGGAGGGAGAGAGGAAAAAGGAGAGAGAGAAAAGAAGAGAAATAGAAGGAGAGAGAAGAAGAGAAGAAAGAGGAAAGAAAGAGAGTGGAAAGAGAGAGGGAGGGAAAGAGAAAAGAGAAGAGAGAGGAGAAAGTAAAAAAGAAAAACAGAAGAGAGAGAGAGAAAAGGGAGAGAGAAGGATAGAGAGAGGGAAAAGAGAGGTGGAGGGAGAGAGAAGAGAGAGAAAAGAAAGAGAGCGGGAAGAGAGGGAGGGGGGACCGGGAGAGAGAAAATAGAGGGGGAAGACAGAGAGAGAGAAAATAGAAGGAGGGAGAGAAGAGAGAGGGAGGGAGAGAAGAGAGAGATGGAGAGAGGGGTGGAGAGAGGAGAGAGAAAAGAAAGAGGGGATACGAGGGAGGAAGAGAAAAAAAGGAGAAAGAAAAGAATAGAGATAGAAGGAGAGAGGGGGAGAGAAGAGAGAGAGAAGGAGAGAGGAAGGTGAGAAGGAGAGAGAGGGGACACAGAGAGAGAGAAAATAAAAGGAGAAAGAAGGAGAGAGAGGAAGGAGAAAAGAGAGATGAAGAGAGGGGTGGAGAGAAGAGAAAAGAAAGAGGGGAAGAGAGGGAGGAAGAAAGGAAAAAGGAGAGAGAGAAAAGAAAAGAGATCGAAGGAGAGAGGGGGAGAGAAGAGAGAGAAAAGAAAGAGAGCAGGAAGAGAGAGAGAAAAGAGAAGAGATATGAGAAAGTAAAAAAAGAAAAACAGAGAAGAGAGAGAGGGAAAAAAGAGAGAAGGATAGAGAGAGGGAAAAGAGGTGGAGGGAGAGAGAAGGAGAGAAGAGAGAAAAAGAGAGCAGGAAGAGAGAAAAGAGAAAGATACGAGAAAGTAAAAAAGAAAAACAGAGAAGAGAGAGGGAAAAAAGAAAGAAGGATAGAGAGAGGGAAAAGAGGTGGAGGGAGAGAGAAGGAGAGAAGAGAGAAAAAGAGAGCAGGAAGAGAGAGAAAAGAGAAGAGATACGAGAAAGTAAAAAAAGAAAAACAGAGAAGAGAGAGGGAAAAAAGAGAAGGATAGAGAGAGGGAAAAGAGGTGGAGGGAGAGAGAAGGAGAGAAGAGAGAAAAAGAGAGCAGGAAGAGAGAAAAGAGAAAGATACGAGAAAGTAAAAAAGAAAAACAGAGAAGAGAGAGGGAAAAAAGAAAGAAGGATAGAGAGAGGGAAAAGAGGTGGAAGGAGAGAGAAGAGAGGGAAAAGAGAAGAGATACGTGAAAGTAAAAAAAGAAAAACAGAGAAGAGAGAGAGGGAAAAAAGAAAGAGAAGGATAGAGAGAGGGAAAAGAGAGGTGGAGGGAGAGAGAAAGAGAAATGGGACAAGGAGAGGGGGGAGAGAAGAGAGTGGGGGAAAGAGAGAAGAGAGGGAGGTAGAAAAGAGAGAGAAGAAGGGGAGAAGAGAAAGAGAGGGAGAAAGAGAGGGAAGAGAGTAAGAAAAGAAAGAGAGAAGAGTGAGGGGTAGAGAGAGAGAAAAGTTGAAAGAATGAAACGTGTCCTTCTCAAATGTTCAGGATGTAAACTGAGCCCACCGTAAGCCCCTCGCCTCTAAACACACGCTGACTCGAGGAAGCTGCCGCAGCGTCACAACGTTATCTTCTTATCATCTTACAGCTGATTAATACAGAGCGCCCATGTGTTTAAAGGGGAACTCCAACCACTTTTTTTTTTAAATGTACATTAAAGGAGCAATAAGCAAAAGTTTTTGTTTAAAATATAAAGGGAATTAAAATTCTCCACAGAATTTAAAGAAATAACATTTTTGATGGTGGGTCAAAGGCGTCTGTGTGTCGTGTTGCAGAGATATCTACTGAAGTTAGCATGCTTACCAGCTAAGCCTGGCAGGTCCTGTCTTGTAATACCACTTTGTACCTGAAGAGGTGATAGTGAGTCACTGTAGTACGACTTTGTACCTGAAGAGGTGATAGTGAGTCACTGTAATACCACTTTGTACCTGAAGAGGTGATAGTGAGTCACTGTAGTACCACTTTGTACCTGAAGAGGTGATAGTGACTCACTGTAATACCACTTTGTACCTGAAGAGGTGATAGTGAGTCACTGTAGTACCACTTTGTACCTGAAGAGGTGATAGTGAGTCACTGTAGTACCACTTTGTACCTGAAGAGGTGATAGTGAGTCACTGTATTGTGCCCTTGCATTACACCCAATCCTGAGTCTGTACATCACTCATGTCTGGAGTTATGAGCCTATTAAAAATAAGCAACTCAGCCTCTCTCTTCTCTGATTGGTGGATTCGTGTGTCTGTCTGTGTTTTGTGTGAAGCTGACCAATGAGCTTTCAGGAAATCGCTAAACAACTGTTGACACACAGAACAAATAAGAGAAAATAGTGTATGTAGTTATTTCTTTATTCTGTATGTTTATGATTTTATATGTTAAAGTAAGCATTTTTTAATGTTTATGTTCAAGTTTCTGGCTGTTGACGGTTGTATCCAGTAGAATAACAAAATTCTACTCCATTAACGCTTTTATAGAATTCAATTTTAGACATTTATTTCACATTTGTACACAATTTTATTTAAACATTCTACTGATGTGAAGCTAAGACTCTGGTAAATCCATTTCAAGCACCAAAACAGTTTGTCCACATCAGTAAAATATATATTTTTACAAGATATATATAGAATTTTAAAATCAGACTTCAAGTTTTTCAGATTTTGGACCAGATTATCTCTTCCTACTTCCTCCAGGTCACTGATCCAGGTCCCGGTTCTGAATATTTTGATATAAAATATGTGGGTATTATGTTACATGCAAGGGTTAAACCAGTTTTTTCAGATTTATTACCATTAATGTTAATATTTTTACTGCTGTCATCATAACATCACACACATATGTTCACAGGTGGGTTTTACAGTAAATCAAATGGTTATGCTTGTGTTGTACCAAACCACTCTGAATGACTTCACACTGGATCATACAGGAAATTTGATAAATTGGTGGTATTCCCCTTTCATCTTGTGTGCTATTACTTAATTACACTGATGTCATTTAGTAGATGCTCTTAATTACAGCAGGGTATGTAGTTACAGACCAAACTATGCTTGAGCTCAAGTTAAATACAACAGAAGCGCGAGGCCTGTTATGCCCATATATGGAGCTCTGGTCTAAGCTGGATTTATCTACGGCAGGAATGAGTGGATGTTTGGATAAAGCTCCTCTATCGCCCCCCTGTGGTGAATAAAAGTGTTTCTGTTCTGAGATGTTTTCTCTCCTGAGCAGAGCTGCAGAGGGAGAGAGCTTTTACCTACAAAGCCCCCAAATTGTGGAATAATCTCCCAGTTAATGTTCGGGACTCTGACACAGTCTCAATATTTAAGTCCAGACTTAAAACGTACTTGTTCAGTTTAGCTTTTGGAGCTATGCTTCTCATCCACTGTATTACTCCAAACCTGAACTAACCTTGTTTTTCTTTCTTCTTTCTGAGGTAATAACAGCCCACTTGTCCTGCCGAATACTGTTGGAGGACGGACCACCAGGACCCCCTTGTTACCTTGTAACCTCTTCATCTGTCATCTGCTGCACCTTGATTGCATCACTGTATCATCCAAATGTAGCACGTGTGCAGCTTCTCTCCTTTTAGTTCATTCTGTTTATAATCAGATCTGTCAGAGTCACCAGCTGCACTCTAAACACTCCATATCCTCTATACTAACCCAGACCAGAACTAACTCAGTCTCTATACTAACCCAGACCAGAACTAACTCAGTCTCTGTACTAACCCAGACCAGAACTAACTCAGACTCTGTACTAACCCAGACCAGAACTAACTCAGTCTCTGTACTAACCCAGACCAGAACTAACTCAGACTCTGTACTAACCCAGACCAGAACTAACTCTGTCTCTGTACTAACCTAAACCAGAACTAACTCTGTCTCTGTACTAACCTAAACCAGAACTAACTCTGTCTCTGTACTAACCTAAACCAGAACTAACTCAGACTCTGTACTAACACAAACCAGAACTAACTCAGTCTCTGTACTAACCTAAACCAGAACTAACTCAGTCTCTATACTAACCTAAACCAGAACTAACTCAGTCTCTGTACTAACTCAAACCAGAACTAACTCAGTCTCTGTACTAACCTAAACCAGAACTAACTCAGACTCTGTACTAACCTAAACCAGAACTAACTCAGACTCTGTACTAACCTAAACCAGAACTAACTCAGCCTCTGTACTAACCCATACCAGAACTAACTCTGTCTCTGTACTAACCCAAACCAGAACTAACTCTGTCTCTGTACTAACCTAAATCAGAACTAACTCTGTCTCTGTACTAACCTAAATCAGAACTAACTCTGTCTCTGTACTAACCCAGACCAGAACTAACTCTGTCTCTGTACTAACCCAGACCAGAACTAACTCAGTCTCTGTACTAACACAAACCAGAACTAACTCAGTCTCTGTACTAACCCAAACCAGAACTAACTCTGTCTCTGTACAAACTCAAACCAGAACTAACTCAGTCTCTATACTAACCCAAACCAGAACTAACTCAGTCTCTGTACTAACCCAAACCAGAACTAACTCAGTCTCTGTACTAACCCAAACCAGAACTAACTCTGTCACTGTACTAACCTAAATCAGAACTAACTCTGTCTCTATACTAACCCAAACCAGAACTAACTCTGTCTCTGTACTAACCCAAACCAGAACTAACTCTGTCTCTGTACTAACCTAAATCAGAACTAACTCTGTCTCTGTACTAACCCAGACCAGAACTAACTCAGACTCTGTACTAACCTAAATCAGAACTAACTCAGACTCTGTACTAACCCAGACCAGAACTAACTCAGACTCTGTACTAACCCAGACCAGAACTAACTCTGTATCTGTACTAACCCAAACCAGAACTAACTCTGTCTCTGTACTAACCCAAATCAGAACTAACTCTGTCTCTGTACTAACCTAAATCAGAACTAACTCTGTCTCTGTACTAACCCAGACCAGAACTAACTCAGACTCTGTACTAACCTAAATCAGAACTAACTCAGACTCTGTACTAACCCAGACCAGAACTAACTCAGACTCTGTACTAACCCAGACCAGAACTAACTCTGTATCTGTACTAACCCAAACCAGAACTAACTCTGTCTCTGTACTAACCCAAACCAGAACTAACTCTGTCTCTGTACTAACCTAAATCAGAACTAACTCTGTCTCTGTACTAACCCAAACCAGAACTAACTCTGTATCTGTACTAACCTAAATCAGAACTAACTCAGACTCTGTACTAACCCAGACCAGAACTAACTCAGACTCTGTACTAACCCAGACCAGAACTAACTCTGTATCTGTACTAACCCAAACCAGAACTAACTCTGTCTCTGTACTAACCCAAATCAGAACTAACTCTGTCTCTGTACTAACCTAAATCAGAACTAACTCTGTCTCTGTACTAACCCAGACCAGAACTAACTCAGACTCTGTACTAACCTAAATCAGAACTAACTCAGACTCTGTACTAACCCAGACCAGAACTAACTCAGACTCTGTACTAACCCAGACCAGAACTAACTCTGTATCTGTACTAACCCAAACCAGAACAAACTCTGTCTCTGTACTTACCCAAACCAGAACTAACTGTCTCTGTACAAACCTAAATCAGAACTAACTCTGTCTCTGTACTAACCCAAACCAGAACTAACTCTGTATCTGTACTAACCCAAACCAGAACTAACTCTGTCTCTGTACTAACCTAAATCAGAACTAACTCTGTCTCTGTACTAACCCAAACCAGAACTAACTCTGTCTCTGTACTAACTCAAACCAGAACTAACTCTGTCTCTGTACTAACCTAAATCAGAACTAACTCAGTCTCTGTACTAACCCAAACCAGAACTAACTCTGTCTCTGTACTAACCTAAATCAGAACTAACTCTGTCTCTGTACTAACCTAAATCAGAACTAACTCAGACTCTGTACTAACCCAGACCAGAACTAACTCAGACTCTGTACTAACCCAGACCAGAACTAACTCTGTCTCTGTACTAACACAAACCAGAACTAACTCTGTCTCTATACTAACCCAGACCAGAACTAACTCTGTCTCTGTACTAACCTAAACCAGAACTAACTCTGTCTCAGTATTAACCCAAACCAGAACTAACTCTGTCTCTGTACTAACCCAAAACCAGAACTAACTCAGTCTCTGTACTAACTTAAACCAGAACTAACTCTGTATCTGTACTAACCTAAACCAGAACTAACTCTGTCTCTGTATTAACCCAAACCAGAACTAACTCTGTCTCTGTACTAACCCAGACCAGAACTAACTCTATCTCTGTACTAACCCAAAACCAGAACTAACTCAGTCTCTGTACTAACTTAAACCAGAACTAACTCTGTATCTGTACTAACCTAAACCAGAACTAACTCTGTCTCTGTATTAACCCAAACCAGAACTAACTCTGTCTCTGTACTAACCCAGACCAGAGCTAACTCTGTCTCTGTACTAACCCAAACCAGAACTAACTCTATCTCTGTACTAACCTAAACCAGAACTAACTCTGTCTCTGTATTAACCCAAACCAGAACTAACTCTGTCTCTGTACTAACCCAAACCAGAACTAACTTTGTTTTTCGTTTTTCTCTCTCTCTCTCTCTCTCTGAGGTAATAACCACCTACCTGTCCCGCCGAAAACTGTAAAAGACAGACCACCAGGGCCCCCGTCACCTGGCTCCAACCAACGCCCCTCTCCATTTGTGCCATTTGCTCCACCTTGACTGCATCACAGTATCACCCACCTGATGTAGCACCTGTACAGCTTCTAAAGCTTTTACCTTCAGACTCAGCTTTAGTTTATAAACTGTAAATACTGTTTGACCAGAGGAGGAGGGGTCTCTGCTTGTGAGTCTGGTTCCTCCCAAGGTTTCTTCCTCCAGTTGAGGGAGATGTTGTTGCCACTGTTGCCTCTGGTTTATCCCTTTAAGGGATAAAGTGTGTGATTTTATGTTTTTCATGCTTTAAAATTCCTGTAAAGCTGCTTTGTGACGCTATACAAATAAACTTGACTTGACTTGACCTCCGTCACCACCTCCTGCTTCACTCCTCCGTCACCACCTCCTGCTTCACTCCTCCGTCACCAGTCCCTCACAGAGCTGACTGAGGCTAGGAGTCGATTGAGAGTCGACCCAAATGTGCTGAGGATGAAGAATCGACTCCTCATCACTAATTTCTGCTCTCTGTCTCCACTCCTCCTGCACTCCTCCTCTCCTCAGTTCCTCCAGGTTGTTCCACAGCAGGAAAGGAGCAGTAGAAAAAGAAGGGGAACGAGTTTTAACCCCAACTTTTAAGTTTCTGGGCACAGCCTCGGTTTGATTCCTGGCCAATGACTGTAAGAGTCAAAATGCTCCCTTTACTTCAGAAAGACTCCGCCTCTCCGGTGACTCCTCCCCCTCCTTACTTCTGAAAGACTCCGCCTCTCTGGGTGACTCCTCTCTCTCCTTACTTCTGAAAGACTCCGCCTCTCTGGGTGACTCCTCCCCCTCCTTACTTCTGAAAGACTCCACCTCTCCGGTGACTCCTCTCTCTCTTTACTTCTGGAAGACTCCGCCTCTCCGGTGACTCCTCCCCCTCTTTACTTCTGAAAGACTCTGCCCTCTCTTTATTTCTAAAAAACTTCGCCTCTGTGGGTGACTCCTCCCCTCTTTACTTCTGGGTGACTCCTCCCTCTCTTTACTTCTAAAAGACTCCGCCTCTGTGGGTGACTCCTCCCCCTCTTCACTTCTGGGTGACTCCTCCCTATATTTACTTTTAAAAGACTCCGCCTCTGTGGGCGACCCCTCCCCCTCTTTACTTCTGGGTGACTCCTCCCTCTATTTACTTTTAAAAGACTCCGCCTCTGTGGGTGACTCCTCCCGCTCTTTACTTCTGGGTGACTCCTCCCTCTCTTTACTTCTAAAAGACTCCGCCTCTGTGGGTGACTCCTCCCCCTCTTTACTTCTGGGTGACTCCTCCCCCTCTTTTAAAAAAAACTCTTCCTCTCTGGAGCTTAGAAAACACAGATAGGTCCACTGGTGGGTCTGGTAGTAATTCTACTATTTCACATTCAAACTACTCTGAGTGAGTCTTAAGGACTGACATTATTCCGAAATTTGAGAAATGGGTGGAATTCCCCTTGAAAGGAGCGCTCCTCATGTCTTCTGCACAGACCTGCAGATGTTTCTACACAGGGCCTGATCTCAGAATCCACGTATGACCTTCTGATTCACGTGCATAGGTCCAAATAACAGTGAGGTGATGTAGTAAACATGAAAAACTGAAAGATTTCAAACTGTGAATTGAAATCTGCCCCACGTGGTTAAACGTAGGCTTATGAAACCCACCTCAGCTGCAGCTTTAAATGGCTTTACAGCTCAAAACCCAAGACCTGGTGGTTAAACGCAGCTTTAAGTTGATCTAGACTAAAACACGAGGCTAAACCACAACATGAAGGTAAATAAAGTGGAGGAAATTCTCCAGACCAGCCAAAAGACAAGCCAGAAGACCAGCCAGCAGGCCACAACTGCTGGAGACCCCGTAGCGACCTCACCACGCCCTCCCCATTGCGGCAATATCCATGCGCCTCAGAAAATAGTCCTGCGCATACGCTGCTAAGCTCCATCGCAACGTTCACGAAAAATTGACGTTAAAGCTGTCCGGAATTTCGCCTGATTGCGGCAGCTGGTGCGAGAGGTTAAGAGTCTAAAACGGCGGGAGTCGCCCGTCGTAGATTTTTATACGGCTCCGCTCCGGGACGGCAGGGAAACAAAAGAAGTTCCGGTCAGATAAAACCGCCTGAGGTTCACGCGCTCTTCCTTTCCAAGTGAATGCCGAAGTCGCGAACGGACCATGTCTAGCGGTTCTGCCGATTACAACAGGTAACTCGCTTCAATGTGGGCCAACTTCGCCTTTCTTGCTCCGCTGTCTGGTTCTAGCTTGTACGTTCCGTGATTTTAAAAGATCCGTTCTTCGTATTTTCGCGTGAAATGCCGGTGAGGTGCTGTGGCGCGACACGGCGGCCTGCGCCACACCAGTTAGCCGCGGAGCTAACGCGAAACGGCGAACACGGAACTGAGGGTTTGTGGCGTTTTAGTCGGTCTCACGTTTTAATAAAACCGTTACTTCATCGTCTAAGCCTGAAATGATGAGGTCAGTGATAACTTACTATTTTAGGTTTTGTTTGGCGCACACCCGCTTCTCGAGACTGCGGCCTGTTAGCATGTTAGCAGCGCAGCTAAAAGCTATTTTAGGCCAAAACAAGTCCGCCAGGTTTCGCAGCGCCTCGCTTGTGATGTCACTGCTTTTTCAGGCGATAGTGGTCAGTTTTAATGTGTCTGGAAGGGGTTAATGTTGGGTCATATTCGAGTAGAGTGGGCTAAGGACGCGTTGGGCGGTGAGGGGGATCCGAGTTAATAGTAGTAGCAGCAACAGCAGCGCGTGTTACCGTAATGCAGTAGTGGTGGTCCTCGTCATGGAGAGAGGGGCTCACTTTATCCACGTGGCACGTTAGGAATGCAGTCCGACTCCTCACAGCCCCCTGCCTGCTTCCCAACTGGGACGCATCTTTATACACCTTTAAACAACTGCTGTTGGGTCCTTGGCAGACCGCTCCTAAACCCTTTTCGTCTTTTTCAGCTCCAGAGATCGAGACCATGGGGGGCCTGAGGGGATGGAGCCTGATGGTGTCATCGAGGTATCATCACCTTGAAATGCCTTAGAAAGGAGTTTCATCTGTTTTGTGTAGTTTGGTGTGGTACTCTGTTTGTTTTAGAGAAACTGAGTCAAGGTTACTCGTGGTGGGAACCAGACATGTGTATTGTTTGAAGCTCCCTCACGAAGTTGCTCTGTCGCATGATTACGAACATGTTATTTTATGGAACTTTTGAAGTAAAGGCTCCCATTGAGAACCAATTTATGGATAAGGGGTAGATGTGTGACACAGTGAGGTATAATTTTCTAGATGCTGTTCTACACCATAGATCAAGCATACACGAGAGACATGGGTTCACTGGTAGATTTGGACGGTAAACAAAGTTATTCCATTACTTGGTATCAAACGTGCTTCTTGAAGTTGTTTTATGAAAGTTTGGGAGAAGAGGCTCTTTTAAAAAGCCATTCATGCCTAAAGGGGAACATGTGTGGCATTGTGAGGTTAAGTTTTGAGATGCTGTTACCATATTCAGCACCACAGACTAAACACACTTGAAAGATGTAGTTTTGGACAGAAAGTAAAATGGCTATATTTGTATCATAGACACGGCGACCCTGGGTTTAGATCACCAGCGCTGTAAAGAAGGATGTTGACTTGTTAATCATTTCACATACAGTTGCTTAGGATGACTGTTTACGTCCCTATAACTGATTATGCATACGTTTTGGTTGTGCCTCAATTGGTCCACTCATTAACTTGTTTCCTGTTCACTACAAAGACTGCTATGTAGAACAATATATAGGGGTGCAGTGAGGGAGTCAGTAGAGGAAATTGGAGGTAATGCTTTGTGGGGTGTCAACTTGTAAGTAGTGTACATTGATTGGCCACTAGTTTTATGGGGCATTGTGGGTAACAAGGGGACTGTGTAGGGAATTGTTTGGCCACTAGTTTTATGGGCCATTGTGACTGTGTAGGGGACTGTGTAGGGGACTGTGTAGGGGACTGTGTAGGGGACTGTGTAGGGGACTGTGTAGGGGACTAGTTTTATGGGCCATTGTGGGTAACAAGGGGACTGTGTAGGGAATTGTTTGGCCACTAGTTTTATGGGCCATTGTGACTATGTAGGGGACTATGTAGGGGACTATGTAGGGGACTATGTAGGGGACTATGTAGGGGACTATGTAGGGGACTATACAAAATGGCCAACACCTTGAATAGAACTCTACATGGTAAATAGGGTGCGTTTTTAGACACACCCTTTGAAAAATTGGTGAAATTCCTATTTTAACTATGATGTAATGCTCAGTGCTCGCACGTTCAAGTGTGAGTTTGACTCATGGGGTTTTTCTGTCTTGGCAGAGCAACTGGAATGAGATCACAGACAACTTTGATGATATGAACCTGAAGGAGACTCTTCTCCGAGGGATTTATGCATATGGTTTCGAGAAGCCGTCAGCTATCCAGCAAAGAGCAATTATTCCTTGCATAAAAGGTGATTGTGGGAAGCTCTATCTTTTATTATATTTAATTATTTGTGGTGTATCGTGGTCTACCCAGACTTCCTTCCTTTTTTTTTCTTTTTCCTTTTTTTTCGTTGCTTGAGATTTACCATGTTCCCTACCCTTCAGGTTATGATGTCATTGCCCAAGCGCAGTCAGGCACTGGCAAAACAGCCACGTTTGCCATCTCCATCCTGCAGCAATTAGAGATTGAGCAGAAAGAGACTCAGGCTCTGGTCCTGGCACCAACCCGAGAGCTCGCTCAGCAGGTATGCTGTATCCGAGGTCATGATAAACTTAAGTGTGTCTCAGACCAAGGCGGCATATTTGGGCAGTAGCTGAAACGAAGGTACTATTTTGATTTTTCTTCCTGCTATGTAACTGGTCGAATGTGGACTTTCTGTTTCTCAGTGTTTCCTATTGTGGTGTTTAGCAGGGAGTAGCAACCCAGTGATTTTAGGAATTTGTGAATTCACTGTGTTAGCAGACTTCTCTGATTTAAGTGTTAACAGTGGATGATTATTTGTTTGGTGTCTTTGTTGCACGTTCTGATTGCCATGTTCTGTTTGTTCTGTGTTTCTAAGTAGATTCAGAAGGTCATCTTGGCCCTTGGTGACTACATGGGCGCGTCATGCCATGCCTGCATTGGAGGTACCAATGTTCGCAATGAAATGCAGAAACTCCAAGCCGAAGCCCCCCACATTGTTGTGGGAACTCCAGGCCGTGTGTTTGACATGTTGAACAGGAGGTTCCTCTGTAAGTGTCTGAATCCAAACCCCTTATTTACTGAATGTTGTAACAAGTGTGAAATGATGGTACCATCTTTCGGGACTGACATGTCATGGAGATAACTTCCTTTTTTGCTGATCACGCTCTTGTTTTGTGTTCATTATCTTTGCATGTAGTTGACCTGCCATACTGAATAGCTTTCTGCTTTTTCTGTAGCTCCCAAATGGATCAAGATGTTTGTACTGGATGAAGCAGATGAAATGCTTAGTCGTGGATTCAAGGATCAGATTTATGAAATTTTCCAGAAGTTGAGCACCAACATTCAGGTTTGTTGAGTTTTTATTCGCTGCCTTTTATTCTTTTTTTTTTGTCTTCCATACAAAAGAACTGTGCTTAAATTACAGAATCCAGGTCTTCCTGGTGTATGTAATAATGCTAGCAGAGTATTAATGTGGAAGAAGAGCAATTGCCCTGCACCGGAAATGAAATGTTGGTCGGACCTCTTTCTTAATGTCCAGTGGCCTTTGTTTCAAGGTTCAGTGCAACAGTTACTCCAATTGATGAGTTTAACACCAGCTGGGTTCTTCATATTATAGAGAAACTATGAGCACTGTAAACAATCAGCATGTTCTTCTCCACAGGTTGTGCTGCTTTCGGCCACCATGCCTGCTGAGGTGTTGGATGTGACCACCAAGTTTATGCGGGAGCCCGTCCGCATTCTGGTGAAGAAAGAGGAGCTTACCCTGGAGGGTATCAAGCAGTTCTACATTAACGTGGAACGAGAGGTGAGGGCTTCATTTGGCGTGTTTTGGTAGAACAAGCCCTTCTTTTCTAAAGCGCCATGCCAAAATCATCAGTTCTAAGCTTCCGAGCTTTGTTCTGGTGGTCATGCTAGTATGGTATGTTTCAAAGAAGGGAGAGCAAAGCCACAGTGTCGGAAATGAGCCTGGGAGGGACCTCTTTCTTAATGTCCAGTGTCCTAGGTCTCAAGATTCTGTGATACAAGTTATAGCAAGGTGACTTCTTTTTTTTTAGGTTTAGTATTTGATGCACCTCTGATTGCAAAATGGCTTCGTCTGCAGGAATGGAAATTGGACACGCTCTGTGATCTCTACGAGACCCTGACAATCACCCAGGCTGTCATTTTCTTAAACACAAGAAGAAAGGTGGACTGGTTGACGGAGAAGATGCATGCAAGAGACTTCACCGTGTCTGCGCTGGTAAGAGGAATGAAAGCTGCTTGTTCACGCTGCTGGCAGGTCCATATTAGTTTGTAGGTTATTAAAATTTTTGGTCCTACCAATGCTGCCTGTTTGATCAAGTATGAAATGATGGTATCCATCTTTCGGGACTGACTCGTTATGGAGACACTCTTCTCAATTCACTGATCATACTTCTGACATCATAAGTTGTAACCCAAGTTGTTGGTGTCCCTGCTGGTTTTAAACAAACTCCTTTCTTGCAGCATGGAGACATGGACCAGAAGGAGAGAGACATCATCATGAGGGAGTTTAGATCTGGCTCTAGCAGAGTGCTGATAACTACAGATTTGTTGGTGAGTTTTTTGGCACCCCTTCATGTGGTTGGAAGTCTGTTGTGGTATGTAATAAATCTGAGGCGTCGTGTTGGTTAGGCAGGAGATCCTGTTTTATATCCTCTGTTTCTTTTAGCTTCAGATTTTCCTGTAGATTTGTAAACCACATGCTCGTGTGATGCTTTTGCAAGTTGAGTACCATGAAGTTGCTCTTCTGCAGGCGCGCGGTATTGATGTGCAGCAGGTTTCGCTCGTCATCAACTACGACCTTCCAACGAACCGAGAGAACTACATTCATAGGTGAGTCATAGCGGTGGTCAGGCGTTCTTTTCTGAAACCCGTCGTGAGCCAGCCCGCTAACCCGTTTTCCTTGCCAGGATTGGCCGCGGAGGCCGGTTTGGCAGAAAAGGCGTTGCCATCAATTTCGTTACCGAGGAGGACAAGAGGATTCTTCGAGACATTGAGACGTTTTACAACACAACCGTTGAGGAGATGCCCATGAACGTCGCCGACCTGATTTAAACGCCGGAGATTTTTAATGCAGGGATAGCTGTCGAATAATCACTTGCATTTGCGCTTATTTTATTGGAAGAATTAAAAAAAACCTGTTCTCCTCAATGCTGGCTGTGGATCAGACTTGCGAATTCGATACGTGACGTGACTTTTTCTGCGTGGACGGTCGTAGACTCCCTGCCAGCCTCCACTGGTGGCGGAGTTTACAGGACATGGGTTCTTTAAATGTATTCTTTATCAGGTATTTTCTCCCTAGTATGTTTAAGATGTACGTGTTAGATGTTCTTCACCGTTTAGTAATCTACTTGTGGACTAAAAGATACAAGTGCTGCATCAAGTCTGCCAATTATGTTATGCTAACATATGTTTGCAGTTTAACTTGGTTCACTCTTCCCATGTCAGTAAAACGAAAGGCACTTTTTTTGTTGTTGAATGTATTAATTTAATTGTATATTGTTTTATCAAGTACTTCTTTGTGTGAAGTCCTCTTTGAAGATGGGTCTTAAACTCAATGTTCCATGTAGTGTTGGGCTCATTTGACAATAAAGAGGATAGTGATACTCGACCCGGAGCTTGTGTTCAAGCTTACATTGTCCCCTTCCTTTCTTTTATTTATTTATTTATTTTCTGGCATTAATGACTCATGAAAGAGCCAACGTTGGGAAATATTGCCTACTCTCTCACTCTCCGCTGATGTTTTATTTATTTTTTTCAAAGGAGAGTCTGATTGGCAGACTGGGTCAAAGCCTTTCCTTCAGATCTTTTAGATGGGTGTAGTTCACAGAAGTCACTGGCACCAGATTTGAAATGCAAAAGAACTGCATCCAAGCTACAGGAAGCACTGCTTCTTAGGAAAGCAAGTAGAATTTGCATTGGCGGTGCAAAGGCAGCTGATGCATGTCTGCGGTCTCTACAGCGGAGTTTGAGTCCCACGATTCACTGTTAACAAGCCTTGAATTACAGCACCTTTAAAAATCTAGGATTCTTTTTCAATAAGGGTTGGTTTTAAACTACAAATGAATGACCCAAGTTATACTATCGCACTCTAGAAGACGTTTACTAGACTAAAGTCTGACAAACTCTCACATCTAAAGACTAGTCACAGGCTATGATTTAGCAAAGACTGGGGGTCTTTCAGAGAATCTTTCTGCTACTAGATTCCTTCTGCGATTATTTCACATTTATGATTGAAGCAATGTTCAGCTATAATGTTTGGTTCGCTGGTAGGCTAATTGTAAACACTGTAGCCCAGTTCAGCTGGGATTTTGAGGGCTCACGCCACAGATCCACCAGTTTCTCCTCCTTTTGTACAGTCCAGCCCCCCATGTCTAACTTTTTTTACCCACCAGACATTCCTGTATTTGCCTTGCGGCTTCCCATTTGATGGTGAAAAGATCTCTCCTATTGGTTGACATCACTATTTGCATGAGCCAAAACTTCAGACTCATGATAGACACGGTTCATTGTATCAGAACGCTAGGACGAGAAAAAGACTGGCTTAAACCTGCAGCCTTGAGTATCTGAAACTTGAACGATAGAGAGAACGTGAGCGTGACAACTCAAGCTAGACTCATGATTTTATTCCAACATTGGAAATTTGTCTGCGACAGTAAAATCGCTTGGTGTAAGGCCAGCGTTAGTCTCAACTCCAGACACTCCGTCCAATAGTATTAATACTTTTAGAGCTTTAACCTGGCCCTGCTGTTAGATGTACTCAGATTAGGTTTTCACAGGTACATGAACATACTTCCTTGTATAGTTTTGGTACAACTGGAATATTAACTCGTATTGATTTAGCTTGGTGCAGAGTAATGTCCACCGTCCTGTACGAATGTGTTTTCTGAGGGACTCATTACGTCGTACAAGACTGCAAGGTCGTTCTGCCCGTCAGTTGAATTTCCGTTTGCTGCAGTAGTAGCCCAGACTAGCTCTCAGCTGGCCACAGTAAAGTGGAATCTTTTATTCAGTAAGAACGTTATTTTCTCAACTTCTCCATTTGCTTGTTTTCGTCTTTTTCCTATGACCTGTTTTCAGAAGGTTTAACCTCGTTTTGATGGTGCTGTAAGATGGCAGGTGTGCAGTGACCACAAAACACGACTGGGTTAACACCTGTGTGAGATTAGTCAATGTTAGGTAAACCAAAACTTGTTCAGCTCACAGTTATGGTGGGAGGGGGTTTCCATCAGGGGCTAAAAGAACAAGAGGTTGCTACCTCAGCTACAAGCTTTCTGGGCAGAAGGGCTTGTAAAGTAGCTTTTGACAAACTTTCAATGTTCTATACTTTTAATGTAGGTCAATGGAACCATAATTATTTCCAAGCCATTTTGGAGCATTTCTATTGGTCAATCACGAAATTAGCTCACAATGTAAACAATAAGTGCTGTATTTAATTAATGTAGAAGAAAAATTGACTGCGCAGTTCTTAAATTTACTCTTTAGAAAGATCCTAGGAGAAGGTTTAGGGTAGATTCATGATGTGCTCTTAAGCTGCAGAATGGTTTAAAACTGTTGAGTGTGTGCAGATTCTTTTCTTATCCTTAATAATCTTAATAATGAATTACTGGTAAACGCCAGAATCTTTAAACTGTAGGTTTTTTAAAGGTATTACTTCATAAAAAAAAGATAGAATTCTCAAATATTCCAAAATTTTATTGGTAACATTTCCTTAGATTACTTTCAAGTAATGCGAGCACAATTTGAATTTGAATTAAAACACTGTTCTGTTTAGTGAGGATGGAACAACTTAAGTTTTAAGACCAAACAGTGAAACATTTTCGAGAAAAGACCTAAATATTGGTGAAGGAAAGATTGGTAAAGGGTGGTCTTGGTCTATTTTATCAACCGAATCTTTGCAAAACCTGTTGGAAGTTAGTCATAGAGGCTTAGGGGTGTAAGAAAATATAAAATATTGCATTGTAATACTGTATAAATTCCCAAATGACACATTATTGGTTTTTAACCATTAGTTTACAATCAAAGTTAATTTGTGACCATTTTTAGTTAATTTTATGTTTCATTGAAACCCCCAGCCACTAGAAAAAAAATCTAATTGAGGTATCTTTGGACAAACTACGAAGTGCATAACAGTGGAGCTCAGTAACTTAGGCCATTCTTAAATTTGCTCTTTAAAAAGATCCTAAGAGAAGGTCTCGGTTCTAGGTTGTTCCTCCAAGTTGCAGAAGTTTCCACAACTGTTTCTTGAGTTTGGGTAGATTCTTTTCTTATCCTAGAGCGAATGCCAAGTAAGGAATTACTGGTGAACGCCAAAATCTTTAACTGTAGTAGGATTCTTTCTAAGAACAGTTGGTGAATAAGGTCTTACTCCAAAATGTATAATTCTCAAATATTTAAAATCTTTTAATATTACATTTCCTTAGATTACCTTCAACTAATGTGAGGCACATTTAAATTTGAATGGAAAAACTTGTTTTAAGACCAAACAGTGGAAAACTGTTGGTAAACGGTGGTCTTGGTCCATTTTATCAACTCAATTTTTGTAAAGTCTGTTAGAAGTTCCAGTTTCAGAGGTTCAGGGGTCAGAAAATATAAAGTACTGCATTGCGATACTTTGAGTATCATTTTTTAACTATTACTATTTCTTTTTTGTGACAGTGGTTAATTTTGTGTTGCCTTAAAACTCTGAGCACTAGATGGCAGTGTTCATCACCATTAGACTCTTCCATTGCAGTGTGAACCAGTAGCTTAGAGGTGTACGGCTATTGTTAGCATCAGCAAACCTATCATAGCTGTCCAATGAAAAACAAGTATTTCCAAAATGGCAACTTTAAAAAGAAAGGCCAAAAACATTATTTATTTTCAATGTAAGTCAATGGAACCAGATTTTTTTACAAGCCATCATGAAATTTCATGTTCAAATGATACAGAAAAATAAAAATAGACAAAAATTGGAGACAGCGATGCTATGCTCACGATGGTTTCCCCTAAAATTATATATAAAAGTTTTGATATATCGCAGTATATTGAGTATATATTGAAGTGTATTGTATAGCCAGGTTCCTACCCTACCAAGCGTCAGAACTTGTTCCTCCAATATCTCCACTTGTTCTTAAGTTCAGATGAAGAGAAGTTTTAGGGGTCTCCCTAAAGAATAAAGTAAGATATATTAAAAGATGATTATTCCAGGCCGGGTGACATGAGTCTGTTGAACCATGTCGAGTTGAGAGATGCAAATATTGAAGCAACAAATGTTTTATTAACAATATAGAAAAAAATATTAATATTACTTAAACACACAAGTCACATAAAAGACGGGACGCAGAACACAACATGTCCAGCCAGCAGTCATTCACAGGGCAGCCTGACGTGGGCAACATGATCTGATGTCCAAGTCTTGCCCCCGAGACATCTGATACTTCTGCTAAAAATAGGGTAGTTCTTCAGCGGGGCATTGGGATGCGCCCCCCGGTTATGAAACAGGTTTCACGCAGAGTTGTCTTCTATGGACCCTTAAAACATAAATCAAGCAAAAGGGTTGACCAAACAAGCCTCCATCATCCCTGATCACACTCATGACCCTCAAGAAGGGTTGATGCTGGAGTGCTGGAGTGAATAATCGTCTTCAAACCACAAAGTGGTCACACCTTTGGCTGTAAACGTTTGCCAGTGCGAAGTAAACTTGTCGCCGGTAAAACCATCTCTGGTATTCGACTAGGGCTTCCAGCCATCAGGCTATGAAGAACGAAGGAACTTCACAGGCCGAGGCGAGCTTGAGGCATCAACGTCAAGCGGATCTGATCATTCGCTGTGTTTGTAAGCACTGCTTCCCAGAAATGTTTGACGCCGATGATGGTAGAGTTCGTGGTGTGACTTGCAGGTCAGCAGTGGACCAATGGTCACAGTAAACTCTTCTTGAATTGCATTCTTTTTGGCATCTGCTGAGGTAGAGAATTACACGTATAAATACAGAACTTCACATTACAGCAAGAAAACGGAGAGCGCTCGCCCCTGTGGGCTGGTTTACACAACTGTTAACCAACTTGCAGTCCTGGCGGCGTGCTCCCCCCCTCCTCTACGCCCATGTGTGGAATGAGACACCTCGGAGTATGAGATTTCCCCACTCTTCTATCCATTGCCGTCCCTATTGGTGGCTCAGTGAAGCTTGATTTAAGCGTACAAACAAAGTGGGTAATCGTTTGTTCCTGCCAATGGTTCCCAACCCTGGTCTTGGGAGTACCCTTGCCTTGCACCCTCCTTTTAGAGTGTCCCCAGCTCTCAACCCAACTGATGCATCCAGTTAGCTCATAACAAAGAACTTGAGGTTGGCGAGTTGGGGGCCAGGAAAGCACTAATATGTATAAGGCTGGGGGTACCCAAGACCAGGGTTGGGAACATACGGTCTATAATTTGTAAGGCCTCAAAGTGTAATCCTCATACATTTAGTCCAGACTCTTAACGGGGGGGTCTTGGTGTCTCTTTCTCTCAGGGGTTGTGGAAATAAAAGGCACAAGACAAGTGCTCATGATTGTGTAAAATAACCCCGCAGTATCCTACAAGGATATCGCACACTCGTAAGTCTTCGGATGTGTCACGACAGGAAGAGTCCCAAGAACACCTAGCGACACATACACATCCTACGAAAGTTGTAAGAGGACGAAAAAAAAAAACAAAAACAAAACCCCCCAAGTGATTTCATACTAAAAGTCCCGTGCCCTACAAGAACGCTGCTTTGCACGGATAAGTGTTTAAAAAGTATGGTTTACAAAGCAGCCTGATTTTAGTCAGAACGCAGTACAGTTTTCCAAAGAGTCCCGAGGACACCTTCTGCACTTCGGGATCGGTGGCGTGTCTCCAGAGGTCGTGCAAGTCCTTCACATGTCCGTGCGAAGTCATCATCTGTTTGTAAATGCAGTGGTGGTATGGGGTCCTGCCCTCTCCGGAAAAGAACACGTGCTCTTGCGGCAAAATCCCTACCGCGTTGGCGCAAACGCCCATGAAGACGTCGTCGATGTAAAGAGAGGCATTCAGGGTGAGGGAAGCCGTATAGATCCTGGAGGCCACATCATTAGAAAGAACGTAGCCAGCCCCGGGAGTGTAATCAGGGTACAACTGCCAGGGATACATCTCTTCGGACACGTAGTACTTGCTGTCCTTGTTACGAATGGGCGGAGCACCTTGATGTACCTTGCCGACCCAGAAGTCTTTTAGTCCGGCCCGGTCGACCTCTTGCAAGTAGCGGATTAAGTTGGGCATGTGAACAAAGATGTCGTCGTCTGCAGACATGAGGAACCGGGCGTGGGGACAGTAGGCATGCGTCCAGCCCAGCTGCAAGAGCAGCTTGATGGTTAGGTTGTGGAAGGTATCGAGAAAGTCCTGCTGGATCAAATCGTGGTAGAGATCATCTTCTCGGAACAGCTCCTGTTGCAGCTTCTCCCTCTGCGTGGGCTGTGGGTGAAGGCCAAGAGCGAAGACCACTTTCACAGTCGCACCCAAGGCCCTCTTAGCGTAGGCCTCGTTCCCCCATGTCGAGCGAATGGCCTGCCTCCTCTCAAAGTTCTCTGGTGAGCTTTTCACGAACAGCAGTAGCAGGACGTCGCTTCGGGCGCACTTCTGCTCGTGGTTGATCAAGTAACGGTGGTCGCTAAACTTGCGTGCTTCCTCGCGGCTGATGGTCAAGTTCCCAGTGATGAAGTCGAAGTTGGTGAGCAGGTGCCGTAAGGAGTGGGACTTGATATGATTCACTACAGTGCTGTCGAAACTTTCCCAGAACACCATGACCACCGATAACGCGAAGCACATGATCATTATCTGCTGGATTTGCCGTTTCCTGACCCAGCGGAAACGTACAGACATCCTGGACCCTCTGAGACCCTGAGTTGCAGTCAGGTCCGTGCGGTGGTGAAGAATGGGCCTGGGTTATGTTTTGTGCAGAGACATTGCTTCTCACAGTGTTCTAGTTGGAGTTCCATCATAAGGCTGAGACCATTTCAAATCTGAAACAGAAACATATGCATCTATTAGTTACTGGGCTTTTAATTAGATGCATGTATTATTTATAATAACGACGAAGAGCTTTAATATCTTGCATATTTAAAATGATTTGTTTAGTAATTAATTGTTTAGTGCTTGACAAGAAAGCTATTCTAACGTTTTCCGTATTAACAAAGCAGCTACACCTTCTAGTTCTACTACACTCAGTCTCTGACTATGTGAGTGGACATAGTGTGAAGAAATTCCAGCACTCACTAACTACCACACCACCACCACGTAAGTGTCACTAATGTGCTGAGAAGGAGCAACCCACCCGCATAACACCTGCTCCATGGTGGTCCTGACCAGAGCCGGCACTATCGAATAAGTCAACGGTTACTAATAGGAGGCCCGCGGTCCGGACCCAGACGTTGTTCAATGCGGACCCAATGTGGAGGAACGTTTCTTGTCTTTACGGTAAACGGGCTTTGCTGCGCAGTAAACTCACTGTCCAATCGTGTGCGTTGTAAGATCACCAAACGCGCTCCTCAGCCAATCAGATCTGTCGAAAAACGACTTTTCAACCAGGAATGGACTGAGATGTATGTTTATTCTTCTCACATGCAGCTACAAACCAACATCTCATATGTTCTGAGACCGTGGCGAATATATCTCTTATGTTTGTGAGAACGGCCCTGACACCATTTCAGCCCAGGTTTAAAGTCCTGGCTGGACCACCAAGAGCTCAACCAAGAATACAAGAGGGAAATAAACTAGAGATGGAAGGATCGATCGATATTTCTCCAATTTAGCCGATCGATGGCGTTGAACTGCTCTGGATGAGTCTGAGTCACATACACAGACAGACGACATGTTTTCTATGTGGTGAACGCCGTAAACTGTTCTCGCGAGGCTGCTACTT
This sequence comes from Megaleporinus macrocephalus, assembly GCA_021613375.1. Taxonomy (NCBI): domain Eukaryota; kingdom Metazoa; phylum Chordata; class Actinopteri; order Characiformes; family Anostomidae; genus Megaleporinus; species Megaleporinus macrocephalus. Next base: position 48,630,419 of record CM038708.1, read on the forward strand.
TAGTCAATCTGTGGAAAATGAAAGAGTGTGTATTTCCACCTAGTGGTTCAGATAGGAATTGCAGGGAGCTGGCCGGAGGGCTCATCTTTCTGGATGAAACGCTAACTGGAAATACACAAATTAGGCTCATTTGTTTAACGCCATCGTTCAGCTCTCGTGATCGGCTAAATTGAAAAAATATCGGCCGATCACAGATACATAGCCGATCCATTCTTCCATCTCTAGTTACGACTGTAACTTGTGTTATGATTCAGTGCCATATTCTGTATACTTACATAGCCTAGTAGTTCTATTAGCATTTTATGTCATCAGCAACTGAAAGACAAACCAAATTACAGATACTGTTCAGTAGATTTCAACTAGATTTCTTGTTTTAAATGAGGAACTGAAATAATTCTACATTTAAAAAAGTGAATGCTTTTGAAAAAAAAATGCATCCTAAAGTGTTAAAAAAGTAAATAAAGCGTGCAGCTGTTTGTTAACTCTTAAGGTGAGCTGCCTATGGGAAGAATAAACATATACGTCTCTCCATTACTAGTTGAAAAGCGGTTTTCGCCATCGACTTTTCTTTTTTTTTCTTTTTATTCTCCGATTGCTGCCTCTTCCATCGTACCCCACCCGTGTGTGTGCCGCACTACCGATTCTGCACAGACCTGATTGGCTGAGGAGCGTCTTTGGTGATCTTACAACGCTAGCGATTGGTCTGTAAGTTTACTGCAAGACAAGAAAGCTCCCCAACTTAAAATAAGCACTGTCAAATCAAGCAGCTCTCAAAAGTTTGGGTCCGCACTGGAAGACGTCTGGGCCTGGACCGTGGTCCGTCTATTAGTGACCTCTGCTGTAGACCCACAAAGTGCTCCTTTATGGTCCGTGGAGCAACAAGAACAACAAAACATCCATCGCTAGTTTGAAGTCATGCACAGGATTAAAGCAGTCACTGAAAATACATGCGTGTGTGCCTATGTAAATCAGATTGGATCCTATGAAAGCGATTCTCTGTTGCCAACGATCCAGTTTGACCAGCGTGCGGTCTAATTTTAGCCTGTGTGGACAGTTTTCCATATATTTATCTTACAGGCTCATGGATGTCAATCTCTATGATCTAATCTGCACACATTAGCATATGCCACCCGTGTGGCTTTCTTTTTTTCTTTCTTTTCTTTTTCCTAGGATGTGTCCTGGTTGTACTTTTTCAAAAGATCCCTGCATCAATGCAAAAGCCAACACAGCAAATGTGCCCTAAAGTCGTCGATAATGGGGGGCTTTATGGCCTTAGAGGCCGTGAAAAAGCGCTGAGGGCGAGGCAAAGCTTTCAAACGCAGCGAGGTGTCAGAGGAACGCCGGAGCACAATGGGCTGGCCAGAACCCAAAGCTTCCGCCACGCATGGGAATGCAACCGAGGGATCGTCACCCTAGAATTCCTCACATGGTTTTGGCCCCGGTATTCCGGTGCTCTTGGGCTTCGGAGGAGTGGTGGGCTTCAGCGCAGGATTGAGATGTCGAGCTGAAGCTTTCGTATGTACTTGATGGCCGAACCTTAAAAACGAGTGGATCAAACAAACCTCTTCCTTTAGAGATGCGCTCTTTGTGTTGGGAGCTCTACAAAAGTGGTTCAGATATAAAATCTTCATGCTTAGCATTAATGATGTCTGATATGAGTTTAGAAACACTCAACCTTCTCGCGTCCTCTGTTTGAAAGCTGTTAAAGAATGAAATCAGTACACATGGTGGCTGTAGGGTGGCTAAGCGGTTGCAGTGTTGTAGGAGGTGGTTACAGAGTGGTTGTTAGGCGCTTGGTTAGAAGATGCAAACGGAAGTATATTAGAGGAACAAGGAATAAAAACCAAGACACATAGAGAAGTGAAGGTCCGTACAACTGTGGATTAGACACATAGAGAAGTGAAGGTCCGTACAACTGTGGATTAGACACATAGAGAAGTGAAGGTCCGTACAACTGTGGATTAGATATATAGAGAAGTGAAGGTCCGTACAACTGTGGATTAGATATATAGAGAAGTGAAGGTCCGTACAACTGTGGATTAGACACATAGAGAAGTGAAGGTCCGTACAACTGTGGATTAGACACATAGAGAAGTGAAGGTCCGTACAACTGTGGATTGGATATATAGAGAAGTGAAGGTCCGTACAACTGTGGATTGGATATATAGAGAAGTGAGCGTCAGTATGACTGTGGATTAGATATATAGACGAGCGAGGGTCAGTACGATTGTGGATTAGATATAAAGAGGAGTGAGGGTCAGTACGACTGTGGATTAGATATATAGAGGAGTGAGGGTCAGTACGACTGTGGATTAGATATATAGAGGAGTGAGGGTCAGTACGACTGTGGATTGGATATATAGAGAAGTGAGCGTCAGTATGACTGTGGATTAGATATATAGAGAAGTGAGGGTCAGTACAACTGTGGATTAGACACATAGAGAAGTGAGGGTCAGTACAACTGTGGATTAAATATATAGAGAAGTGAGGGTCAGTACAACTGTGGATTAGACACATAGAGAAGTGAGGGTCAGTACAACTGTGGATTAGACACATAGAGAAGTGAGGGTCAGTACAACTGTGGATTAGATATATAGAGTGAGAGTCAGTACAACTGTGGATTAGACACATAGAGAAGTGAGGGTCAGTACAACTGTGGATTAGACACATAGAGAAGTGAGGGTCAGTACAACTGTGGATTAGATATATAGAGTGAGAGTCAGTACAACTGTGGATTAGATATATAGAGTGAGAGTCAGTACAACTGTGGATTAGATATATAGAGAAGTGAGGGTCAGTACAACTGTGGATTAGACACAGAGAAGTGAGGGTCAGTACAACTGTGGATTAGATATATAGAGTGAGAGTCAGTACAACTGTGGATTAGACACATAGAGAAGTGAGGGTCAGTACAACTGTGGATTAGACACATAGAGAAGTGAGGGTCAGTACAACTGTGGATTAGACACATAGAGAAGTGAAGGTCCGTACAACTGTGGATTAGACACATAGAGAAGTGAAGGTCCGTACAACTGTGGATTAGACACATAGAGAAGTGAGGGTCAGTACAGCTGTGGATTAGATATAAAGAGGAGTGAGGGTCAGTACAACTGTGGATTAGACACATAGAGAAGTGAAGGTCAGTACAACTGTGGATTAGATATATAGAGGAGTGAGGGTCAGTACGACTGTGGATTGGATATATAGAGAAGTGAGTGTCAGTATGACTGTGGATTAGATATATAGACGAGCGAGGGTCAGTACGATTGTGGATTAGATATAAAGAGGAGTGAGGGTCAGTACGACTGTGGATTAGACACATAGAGAAGTGAGGGTCAGTACAACTGTGGATTAGACACAGAGAAGTGAGGGTCAGTACAACTGTGGATTAGACACATAGAGAAGTGAGGGTCAGTACAACTGTGGATTAGACACATAGAGAAGTGAGGGTCAGTACAACTGTGGATTAGACACATAGAGAAGTGAAGGTCTGTACAACTGTGGATTAGACACATAGAGAAGTGAGGGTCAGTACAACTGTGGATTAGACACATAGAGAAGTGAAGGTCCGTACAACTGTGGATTAGACACATAGAGAAGTGAGGGTCAGTACAACTGTGGATTAGACACATAGAGAAGTGAAGGTCCGTACAACTGTGGATTAGACACATAGAGAAGTGAAGGTCCGTACAACTGTGGATTAGACACATAGAGGAGTGAGGGTCAGTACAACTGTGGATTAGACACATAGAGGAGTGAGGGTCAGTACAACTGTGGATTAGACACATAGAGAAGTGAGGGTCAGTACAACTGTGGATTAGACACATAGAGAAGTGAGGGTCAGTACAACTGTGGATTAGACACATAGAGAAGTGAAGGTCAGTACAACTGTGGATTAGATATATAGAGGAGTGAGGGTCAGTACGACTGTGGATTAGATATATAGAGGAGTGAGGGTCAGTACGACTGTGGATTAGATATATAGAGGAGTGAGGGTCAGTATGACTGTGGATTAGATATATAGACGAGCGAGGGTCAGTACGATTGTGGATTAGATATAAAGAGGAGTGAGGGTCAGTACGACTGTGGATTAGACACATAGAGAAGTGAGGGTCAGTACAACTGTGGATTAGACACAGAGAAGTGAGGGTCAGTACAACTGTGGATTGGATATATAGAGAAGTGAGTGTCAGTATGACTGTGGATTAGATATATAGAGAAGTGAGGGTCAGTACGATTGTGGATTAGATATAAAGAGGAGTGAGGGTCAGTACAACTGTGGATTAGACACATAGAGAAGTGAGGGTCAGTACAACTGTGGATTAGACACATAGAGAAGTGAGGGTCAGTACAACTGTGGATTAGATGTATAGAGGACTGAGTGGATTAGTGGATTAGACACAGAGGAGTATGGGTCAGTATGACTGGATTAGATCTTGATTCCTGATCAGACTGAACGTTCCTGAATTGAATTGGTGTTGAAATTTTAAAAACTGAGGAAGAACTTGAGTATCTGTTGTAAATCCAGTAATTGTTACTAACAGTACACTAAGTCTGACGGCAGTGGCGTTCGAGGCACTATAGGCCTTAGAAGTCTGATCCTCGTGCTGGATTCTCCAAATTATGAGGTCATCATGAAAAATTACTCAGGAGACACAAGTTAGCATTGGAACACTTTTCTTACTACAGGGTGTGACGCAGGGGGACTTTCCACTATCCAATTATTCACAGAGACCACCAGCTTAGACCCAGAGTCTCTAAAAGAGCCAGAACGCTGACTACAGAATGACCCTGCAGAGGCCCACACATGAGTCATCACTGATCCAGTGCTGGATTCTCCAGATACTCCAGGAATTCAATTGATCATTCATTTCATAATTCTGACTCCGTACTGCTACATCTTGAGTGAATCCATGAAGACAGATTAAGCTGGATCTCCACCCTAGGTCTAAATTTTAACAGGCTGTCATCACCATAGTGACACGTCTATCAGACACGAGGAAGTTTGTATGAGCTGTTACTCAGAATCATGTACAGAGTAAAATAATAATAATAATAATAATAATAATAATAATAATAATAATAAATATTATTATTATTAATACTAATACTACATTCATTCACCAGCTGCTAGAAAACTTTGAAAACTTAATATGGGAAACCCTGTATTAACTTTATATGAGAAACCCTGTATTAACCTTATATGAGAAACCCTGTATTAACTTTATATGAGAAACCCTGTATTAACTTTATATGAGAAACCCTGTATTAAATTTATATGAGAAACCCTGTATTAACCTTATATGAGAAACCCTGTATTAACTTTATATGAGAAACCCTGTATTAAATTTATATGAGAAACCCTGTATTAACCTTATATGAGAAACCCTGTATTAAATTTATATGAGAAACCCTGTATTAAATTTATATGAGAAACCCTGTATTAACCTTATATGGGAAACCCTGTATTAAATTTATATGAGAAACCCTGTATTAACCTTATATGAGAAACCCTGTATTAACTTTATATGAGAAACCCTGTATTAACTTTATATGAGAAACCCTGTATTAACTTTATATGAGAAACCCTGTATTAACCTTATATGAGAAACCCTGTATTAAATTTATATGAGAAACCCTGTATTAACTTTATATGAGAAACCCTGTATTAACCTTATATGAGAAACCCTGTATTAACCTTATATGAGAAACCCTGTATTAAATTTATATGAGAAACCCTGTATTAACTTTATATGAGAAACCCTGTATTAACTTTATATGAGAAACCCTGTATTAACTTTATATGAGAAACCCTGTATTAACTTTATATGAGAAACCCTGTATTAACTTTATATGAGAAACCCTGTATTAAATTTATATGAGAAACCCTGTATTAACCTTATATGAGAAACCCTGTATTAACCTTATATGAGAAACCCTGTATCAACTTTATATGAGAAACCCTGTATTAAATTTATATGAGAAACCCTGTATCAACTTTATATGAGAAACCCTGTATTAAATTTATATGAGAAACCCTGTATTAAATTTATATGAGAAACCCTGTATCAACTTTATATGAGAAACCCTGTATTAAATTTATATGAGAAACCCTGTATTAAATTTATATGAGAAACCCTGTATTAACTTTATATGAGAAACCCTGTATTAACTTTATATGAGAAACCCTGTATTAACTTTATATGAGAAACCCTGTATTAAATTTATATGAGAAACCCTGTATTAACTTTATATGAGAAACCCTGTATTAACCTTATATGAGAAACCCTGTATTAACTTTATATGAGAAACCCTGTATTAACTTTATATGAGAAACCCTGTATTAACTTTATATGAGAAACCCTGTATTAACCTTATATGAGAAACCCTGTATCAACTTTATATGAGAAACCCTGTATTAAATTTATATGAGAAACCCTGTATTAACTTTATATGAGAAACCCTGTATTAACTTTATATGAGAAACCCTGTATCAACTTTATATGAGAAACCCTGTATCAACTTTATATGAGAAACCCTGTATTAAATTTATATGAGAAACCCTGTATTAAATTTATATGAGAAACCCTGTATCAACTTTATATGAGAAACCCTGTATCAACTTTATATGAGAAACCCTGTATTAACTTTATATGAGAAACCCTGTATCAACTTTATATGAGAAACCCTGTATTAAATTTATATGAGAAACCCTGTATTAACTTTATATGAGAAACCCTGTATCAACTTTATATGAGAAACCCTGTATTAACTTTATATGAGAAACCCTGTATTAACTTTATATGAGAAACCCTGTATTAACTTTATATGAGAAACCCTGTATCAACTTTATATGAGAAACCCTGTATCAACTTTATATGAGAAACCCTGTATCAACTTTATATGAGAAACCCTGTATTAAATTTATATGAGAAACCCTGTATTAACTTTATATGAGAAACCCTGTATTAACTTTATATGAGAAACCCTGTATTAACTTTATATGAGAAACCCTGTATTAACTTTATATGAGAAACCCTGTATCAACTTTATATGAGAAACCCTGTATCAACTTTATATGAGAAACCCTGTATTAAATTTATATGAGAAACCCTGTATTAACTTTATATGAGAAACCCTGTATTAACTTTATATGAGAAACCCTGTATTAACCTTATATGAGAAACCCTGTATTAACTTTATACGAGAAACCCTGTATTAACTTTATATGAGAAACCCTGTATTAACTTTATATGAGAAACCCTGTATTAACCTTATATGAGAACCCCTGTATTAACTTTATATGAGAAACCCTGTATTAACTTTATATGAGAAACCCTGTATTAACTTTATATGAGAAACCCGGTATTAACTTTATATGAGAAACCCTGTATTAACTTTATATGAGAAACCCTGTATTAACTTTATATGAGAAACCCTGTATTAACTTTATATGAGAAACCCTGTATTAACTTTATATGAGAAACCCTGTATTAACTTTATATGAGAAACCCTGTATTAACTTTATATGAGAAACCCTGTATTAACTTTATATGAGAAACCCTGTATTAACTTTATATGAGAAACCCTGTATCAACTTTATATGAGAAACCCTGTATCAACTTTATATGAGAAACCCTGTATTAACCTTATGAGAAACCCTGTATTAACCTTATATGGGAAACCCTGTATTAACCTTATATGAGAAACCCTGTATTAACTTTATATGAGAAACCCTGTATTAACCTTATACGAGAAACCCTGTATTAACCTTATATGGGAAACCCTGTATTAACCTTATATGAGAAACCCTGTATTAACCTTATATGAGAAACCCTGTATTAACCTTATATGAGAAACCCTGTATTAACTGTATATGAGAAACCCTGTATTAACTGTATATGAGAAACCCTGTATTAACTGTATATGAGAAACCCTGTATTAACTTTATATGAGAAACCCTGTATTAACCTTATATGGGAAACCCTGTATTAACCTTATATGAGAAACCCTGTATTAACCTTATATGAGAAACCCTGTATTAACTTTATATGAGAAACCCTGTATTAACTTTATATGAGAAACCCTGTATTAACCTTATATGAGAAACCCTGTATTAACCTTATATGAGAAACCCTGTATTAACCTTATATGAGAAACCCTGTATTAACTTTATATGAGAAACCCTGTATTAACTTTATATGAGAAACCCTGTATTAACCTTATATGAGAAACCCTGTATTAACTTTATATGAGAAACCCTGTATTAACCTTATATGGGAAACCCTGTATTAACTTTATATGGGAAACCCTGTATTAAATTTATATGGGAAACCCTGTATTAACTTTATATGAGAAACCCTGTATTAACCTTATATGGGAAACCCTGTATTAACCTTATATGAGAAACCCTGTATTAACCTTATATGAGAAACCCTGTATTAACTTTATATGAGAAACCTTGTATTAACTTTATATGAGAAACCCTGTATTAACCTTATATGAGAAACCCTGTATTAACTTTATATGAGAAACCCTGTATTAACCTTATATGGGAAACCCTGTATTAACTTTATATGAGAAACCCTGTATTAACTTTATATGAGAAACCCTGTATTAACCTTATATGGGAAACCCTGTATTAACTTTATATGGGAAACCCTGTATTAACTTTATATGAGAAACCCTGTATTAAATTTATATGGGAAACCCTGTATCAACTTTATATGAGAAACCCTGTATTAACTTTATATGAGAAACCCTGTATTAACTTTATATGAGAAACCCTGTATTAACTTTATATGGGAAACCCTGTATTAACTTTATATGAGAAACCCTGTATTAACTTTATATGAGAAACCCTGTATTAACTGTATATGAGAAACCCTGTATTAAATTTATATGGGAAACCCTGTATTAACTTTATATGAGAAACCCTGTATTAACTGTATATGAGAAACCCTGTATTAAATTTATATGGGAAACCCTGTATTAACTTTATATGAGAAACCCTGTATTAACTGTATATGAGAAACCCTGTATTAACTTTATATGAGAAACCCTGTATTAACTGTATATGAGAAACCCTGTATTAAATTTATATGGGAAACCCTGTATTAACTTTATATGAGAAACCCTGTATTAACCTTATATGAGAAACCCTGTATTAACTTTATATGAGAAACCCTGTATTAACCTTATATGAGAAACCCTGTATTAACTTTATATGAGAAACCCTGTATTAACCTTATATGAGAAACCCTGTATTAACATTAAATTGAAATCACTGTATGAACTTGGGGGACTACAGCGGATTTGCAGGAAGGAGCCTTTCATGAACCTTATTCTGAATTTCCAAAAATATCACAAAATCTGCATTGAATATTTACCTATAGAAGCAATATGATGACATATTATCGTTATCACTTTTTTGAGCACATTATTAATATCATTATTAATATCATCAGTACAGAACACTGACTAACTACATTTCCTTACAGAGTGAGCATAAGTGAAGCACTTTTACTGTTATTGCTGTTACTGTTATTATTATTTTTATTATTATTATTTATTATGTGACACTACAGGTTCTGTTTTTTCTGTCCTAACTAATTACATCTAAAACATATTGCAGTGCATACTGTGTATTGTAAAAATGCCTTTAATTATACTATATTAAACGTATTATGACATCTTTGCCATATTGACTACCCCTTAATTTACACATAAGTAAAAATATCTAGGTTTTTTATTGAGTGGAGTTTTATGAGGAGCTGTAAAGAGAACTGCTTACGTTCGTGTCTTGTACTCACAGAACAAAAGATCCTTTAACTGACAACTACAGAACCAAAACCAGCAGAAAGCAGGTTCTCATCACAGATCACTGGAAGACTGTACTTGTAATAAATACTGACCGTTCTGTGAAACTACTCAAAGCAGAACTTGGTTAAAGATGTAAATCGAGTCATTTAGAGAGCGTGAGAGGGATCATTCTAACGAAACTTGACGAGTCAGAATTATTTACAGTGGTCATGAAATGGCAAACAGACAGCCACCCTTAAAAGCTTCCTCAAAGGAAGTTATTACATTATTGAAATTTTATGAAATTAAATGGTAATTATTAGGCTGAATGATGCCCGAGGCAGTTTTGTGCTGAGTTTAGGTGTAAAATGTATTTTATTCCAGTTTTTAAATGAACTACTGGTGGAGGGATACGTGAAGGATGTTCTAAGGCAAAATTAGAACTTTTAGATCCATATAAACTCAGAAGACACGTGTAACCTACTGGTGGTTTTGATAGTAAATAAAATATCTATTTCTATTTGTGTGGTAAACATGGTGATGTCTGGTTACCATCACCAACACTGTTTTGATGAGAAGTGATTCGTTTACAGAGACACCTCTTTACAATTACATGACGTTTACATTTTAACCACTAAATTATACCAGCATTTGGAAAAAGTGGTGGAATTTTCCTTCAAGTAGCCTAGAAGCACCAGAGAAGCGCTTCATGTGTTCTCAGAAAACAAATACTGACACTCAAGGTTGAGGAAATGAAAGTCAACTTGAAAAACTAAAGTTTTTCATAACATATTTAAACACAAATGCTACAATGTTTTTGTTGTTTGTTTTATTTTTACAATGTATACAAGATGTTTTGGTTCACTCATTAAAATAATTAATGAAATTCACCGGTTAAAAGTAGTACAAATTCTATTTTCTTGCTGAAAATGCCAAAAAAAACTCTAACGAGAAACAGATGTGGTCACAAAGCAGTAAAAAAACAAAGCCAATAAATGTGAAAATACTCAAATGAACATTTGCTGTAACCACACAGTGCTCCAAAAAATGAAAAAAATAATAATACATATTACTCATCCGCATTATACACTGCAGAAACATTAATTGACTGTTCTTGAGAAATTAAGCAACCTGGTTCCTGATTCTAACCTGTTCAGCTGTAAGTGCTGTTAGTGAGAACGGAAATGTGTAACTGCATTGGTAGACCACAAACTGACAAAGCAGTGCTGAAGAGCATAGTCTGGAAAAAAATAATCTATTGTTGCATCACTTACTACAGAGCTCCAACCTGCCTCTGGAAGCAACATCACCACAAGAACCGATGCATGAGCTGGGCTCTGGAGCGGTGTAAAGCTCCGCCGCCGGGCTCTGGAGCGGTGTTAAGCTCCGCCGCCGGGCTCTGGAGCGGTGTAAAGCTCCGCCGCCGGGCTCTGGAGCGGTGTAAAGCTCCGCCGCCGGGCTCTGGAGCGGTGTAAAGCTCCGCCGCCGGGCTCTGGAGCGGTGTAAAGCTCCGCCGCCGGGCTCTGGAGCGGTGTAAAGCTCCGCCGCCGGGCTCTGGAGCGGTATAAAGGTCTGCAGTCAGGCTCTGGAGTGGTGTAAAGGTCTGCAGTCAGGCTCTGGAGTGGTGTAAAGCTCCCAACCATCCAGGAGAAACTTGGAGATGAACAATGCTTTTTCCAACATGATGGAGCTCATGGTGGTAGCACATTACACCGCTCCAGCAGTGTAAAGCTCCGCCGCCGGGCTCTGGAGAGGTGTAAAGCTCCGCCTCCAGGCTCTGGAGCGGTGTAATGCGCCACCACCAGGCTCTGGAGTGTTGTAAAGCTCCGCCTCCAGGCTCTAGAGTGGTATAAAGGTCTGCCGCCGGGCTCTGGGGCGGTGTAAGGTGCTACCACCATGAGCTCCATCATGTTGGAAAAAGCATTGTTCATCTCCAAGTTTCTCCTGGATGGTTGGGAGTAGTTGCTCTTGGAGAATGTTTTAATACCATTCCTTATTCATGGCAGTGTTCTCAGGCAAAATGTTGAGTGCACCCACCCTACTGGATGAGAAGCAACCCCACACATGAATGGTCTCAAGATGATCCACAGTTGACACAGGAACCTTTTCTTCTCCGGACATTTTTCCAGAAGCCCCAAAGAGTCTGAAAGGGCTTCATCAGAGAAGATAACTTCACCCCAGTCCTCTGCCGTCCAATCCCTATACTTCCTGCAGAACGTCTGTTCTTGATGTCCTTCTTGGAGAGAAGTGGCTTTTTTGATGCTCTTCTTGACACCAAGCCGTCTTCCAAAAGCCTTCATCTCATTGTGCGTTCAGATGCACCAGCCCTCTGCCATTCCTGAGCAATCTCTGCACTGGCGGTGACCCCATCTCGTAGCTGCGTCCTCTTTAGGAGACGGTCCTGACGCTTGCTTGACTTTCTTGGGTGCCTTGAAGCTTCTTCACTGCAGCTGAACCACTCTCCTTGAAGTTCTTGATGATTGGATAAATGGTTGACTGGGGTGTATCTTACAAGCAGCAATGTGAAACCCTTTTGATGCAATGCAATGATGACTGCACGTGTTTCCTTGGAGGTAACTATGGTTACCAGAAGAAAACTTTAAAGCACCTCCACCCTTTTAAAGCCACCAGTCTGCTCTTCCAATCAGCAGGACAGAGTGATATCAGCTGTCTAGTCCTCATTAAGCTTTTCTCCTGAGCTAACAAGATCATCACCGAAATGGTGTCTGACTGCATTCCAGCCCTACAGAATGACCTCATTTTTGTGATGAGGTCATTTTCATGGAAGGGAATGACTTCATCTGATCATCTTCACAATCTAGAGTTCATAGAAATCACCACCGTAAGAACTGAGACAGCTAACCAAAATTTGTGCCATTCTCAAAATCTTAAGGCCACGACTGTAAAACCAACCAGCACTAGGGCTGGGGCGGCACGTCAACGTAATCAACGTAATCTTTACGCCCAGCCGAAGTACAGACAGAAAGCTTCCTGCGTCTACGTATCCGTATTTAACGTAGAGTATAAATGAGCCTTAAGGAGGTTTTGAAGAAAAGAAGGCATTGAAGGGTAAGGGGATCCGTTTTCAGACTCCGGGTCTTCTGGGAAGATGGAGTGACTGCCTATGAAAACGCAGACGAAGCGGCAAATGACTTGGAAAAAAGGGAAGTACCGACAGAACTGAAAGGCAAACTCGACAAACTACTCCAGTGGTCTACCATAGAAGGCAAGAGCTCAAAACGCCACCTAACACGTCAGCGAAATGCACAGCCAGGGGGCGCAAACACGCAAGAAGACGCAATCCGAGAAAAACTGAGAGGTTTCCGAAGAGACCATGAGGATAACTGAGTGATGATCTATACTGAGACCTCATTATAATCCATTAATGTGAAAGTTACTAGAGATTAGGGCTGTGTATCGGCAAGAACCGGGTGAAACAATACACATCGCGATACTGCGGTCACGATATAATATATCGCGATATACTCTGATAAACAAACTGATATACTGTGATTTTTCAAACCTACTATTAAAACACACCACTATATAAACAGGTTTATCAATTCTTACAATAGCACTGCACCCTTGTGCTGCTTGTTAATGTTGGAGTGGAGCTGAAAATGGATTACAACACTGCCATCTAGTGGTCAAAGGCTTAAACATAACACACAGTGATTCACTGTCTGCCAGGAATCTGTGCATCAATACTGTGTTTTTGAGAATCGATACCGTATCACCAAACATAATATCCTGATATTCGATATTTCTATATTTTCTTCTGTTATTACTTAGATTTACTATTTGGTCGATTGGGTATCCCCCCAACACTGTTTAGCCTTTAGGAGTGTTTCTATTATCTAGTCACACCTGTGATCCTACTTTCGGTTTCCCAATCTTTCAATGGTCATGCATCGCCATCTTAGAATACTACCTCTAAATGTTAATGGTTTAAATAAAGATATTGTCCAAAATGAGGAAAGAGAAGATAGATGTAGTTATATTGCAGGAGACACACCTAGGTGATGACGAACATGAACACACCCTTGGCGTGTTCCTCTTTCTAGTTTAATTCCATCTGGTAGGGAACCACTTAACGATAGCAGCAAGTGAGGAATACAAGGTTCGAATGGAATTTATACTCAATTTACTAAATCCAAACCTCCTCAATACTTCATAAAGATAACCCCACCCAACCGAGTCAAAAGCCTTTTCAGCATCAAGACTAATTACTACCGCTTTTAGGTTCCTCTGGTGGACATGATCTAGAATATGTAACGTCCCTCTAATGTTGTTTTGCGCTTGTCTGTTTTGTATGAAGCCTGATTGGTCAAATCTAGTATATAGAAAAGAAATATAGCCTAACTAAAGACCTAAATAATTGCCCAAGTTGCATAAAATAAGAAATTAATGGAATTTATGATGGTGAGATTGAAAATTCCTAAAACAGATGAGCAGGGTCCAAAAACTACTAAATTATTAGCCTGGAGACTTAAAAACAACAATCAGTAAATAATATACCAAAGATAAAGGTTTAGAACTTATACAAGTATACTATACTGCTTATATATATATATATATATATATATATATATATATATATATATATATATATATATATATATATATATATATATATATATTAAAGATGGACCGATCAGTCTTGTTGAGGCCAATTCCGATCGCAGATCACCTTTCAGCACGATCGGCCGATACCGATAGAGGGCGGGGCTATATGCCATGGCTGGGCTACAAGTAGTTATTAGCGCAAGCAAGTCATGAAACATGGTCTAAACTGGTTTATTACCATTTTTAACGAGCTCATATGAAACAGCATAATATTTGAAACAAAATTAACAGTAAATAAACAAAGTACATCAAACAAATATCCCCAAAACTGCAACCCTTCAATTTAGACCTTTATTGTAAAACTAAAAAAGCTAATTAAATAAATGTAGTCAGAACTGCAGTCATTAAACGCAGACTCTGTGATTTTAAACGAAAAACTGTAATCATTAAATGTAGATCTTGAATTGCTGCTGCAATATATATATATATATATCGTTATAGATAAATGGTTCTCCAGACTAATGGTTTGTTGCACTGAAAACTTTACAAAGTTTACACTGGAGTTATATTTTCATTTGTATAACTAATCTACAGCCTTGTGTTCGACACAGCGAGGTAAACAGAAATTAAATACATTTTTAAAAAGCACTGGTATCAGATCGGTACTCAGTATTGACCTATACCCAGAGCTCAGGTATCGGAATCAGTACTGAAAGAGAAAAAACTGGGATTGGTGCATCTGAAAGGTTTTATATGAAAGAAGTATCAATAAATTTGTACCATTTTTTAATTGAACAGTCCCCTTTTTTGAGCTCCACATTACGTAATAAATCATTGGGACCTATTTATGTTATTTATTTATTTATTTATTTTGTGTTCATCTTAAGATATACTTACAAAGCATATGAAGATTTGCAGTTTGTCTGAAGCTCCAATGTTCTTTACTTCTATGATTTGAATTCTTGTACATTTTCACACCATACACATTCAATTTATAGTCACTGATCTTCAGCCCCAAACATTAGTTAATCAGTTTCAGCCCGAAAAAAAAAACAAAACAAAAAACACTTCAGCATCTAGAACTAAAGTACACAACTCCAAGTCCACTGAGCTGGCTGCTTTCAACCTACCAGGCCACCTACCTTGAGAGTAAACTGACGGCCAACGTGACTGAAGTCTGAACATCAGGAGGACAAAGCATGTTGCTCCTCAGTGGCAACAACAGAGCCAAAACAATTCAATCAACACCTTGAAGTTCTATTCAAGTCTGGTTCCCCGTAAATGTTACATGAGAGCCGGGCACGTCTCAAATAACGGCCACCAGCTCATCCCTAAGGTGACGGACAAACACAGCTCTAAACACCACAGCTCGTCAAAGTCACATAACACCTGGTTGCTGTGCTGTAGCGGTAACAGTGCAGGACCTGCAGAGCACTGTCTGTACTTCTTCCTGTACTGGTGGTCTCAAAATAGTGCCTGTGAAAAGTTCACTACAGCAAAACACCTCAAGACATACATATACATCACACAGTAGTGTTCAGGAATTTCCATAGCAAGCTTGAATTTTTCCCTCAATTATAATAAAGTTGTTTATTTTAAAGGAACTCCGGCTGGTAACACTTGTAGGACTTAATATGATGTAATGACTCTAAATTATTAAAACACGTTATAAAAAAATCACTAAAGTATCAGATTTATTTATAAATTAACTCTTTTATTCTAAATATTTAACATATTGGACACAGACATTATTACTGAGGCGCAATGCCTGCTGGGTAGATGAGGTCAGATGGTTTCAGGTCTGAACTGGACTGTGGTGTGAAGGAGTGAGTGTTAGTTACTAACCCAGCTTAAAGAAAACCATGTAGATTGTGTTGTTGATGGTGTTTCAGTGAAAGGCAGTGTGAAGACTGATATTAGTCTAAACAGCTTCACAAACATAAACAAGGAGAATAGTTAGTGAAGCAGCGTGTGGACCAACACAGCTACCCAAAGACCCCCGCTCTGCTCTCCTCACTTCAGTCTGGATGAGTTTGAGTGGTTCAGTAGACCACCACTGGTGAGAGACTTGAAGGAGGCTGTTGGTTTTAAGCGTAGACTAAAACACAATGCAGTGCCACAGTTTCCCCACACAGGAAGTCCAGAAGCTCCAGATTATGGAGAACCGCGAGAAGAACCGTGAACGTGAACATGCGCTGGATTCTCTCCTGAGAACGTTTAGCGTTAGCGTCAGCTGCTTCTCCTCGTTTGTGGATCCTGAAGGTGAATGTACAGTCTTAGTAGTGAACATACTACTTCACTAATAAAGGAGTGTGAAGCTCAGAGACACTCCCGTTCAGTGTATCGAGCTGTTTACTGAGTGTGAATGTTTCCTGCTAGAAAGCGGAGCTCCTTTAACAGACACTCTCCTTCTCCGTCAACACCAACACACAGCTTCACAACAACTCCAGCACTGTGTCCACTCTCTCCTCCACCCTCTCTGTTCACCATTTACACTAACGTGGTGTGTGATGTCACCGCTGATGTCAGAAATGTTGAGTTCTAGTTCAAACTGTAAAGACTGAACAGTAGCATGTTTAGCTAGCTGTGCTCGAGCGTGACGGCCGGTTACTGTAACCATTTGACGTCACTACCCGCTGATCACGTCAGTAGATACAACAATGGAGACCCACGTGCAGCGGATTTTACACAAAATCTAATAAATCTGATACTTTTAGTGAATTTTTACAACTTGTTTAATGATTTAGAGTCATTACACCATATTAAGGCTTACTTGTGTTACCAGCCGGGGTTCCCTTTAAAGCAAATTAAACAGCGAATTTCATTTTAGGACATGTATATTTTCAGTATCTTAAACAATGTGAAATCACCAGGGGTGTCCAAAAGTGGCGCTTAGTATTTAATAGGGAACTTCAAAATTTCTTTACCCTTAGCAGTAATTCCTTAGCCTTAGTCATTCAGATGGATTTGGTGTGAACCTCATCATTCACAAGAAACCTACAGTAAATATTACTGGTGGCGATAAGAACTAGACAGCCAAAGCACTTAACTTAATCAAATTTAACTTAAACAATGTCTCAGGCATCACCCAGCATATTCATAACTATTTATATTTGTTTAACTGTGGTATTTGGCCATAAACCCATGGTGGAGGGATACATGCGGGGTGCTGTAAGCTAAAATAGCCCCCAAAGAAAACCTATTTGTTGGATTTTCCACTTGTTTCTCATCATAAACATTATATATAAACTCAGAAGACACATGCAGGTTCACTGGTAGTTTTGGACAGTTAATATAATGGCTATAGTTGTGTTGTAAGCTTCTCTAGAACAGCAGGTCACATGACCATACAGCAGTTCAACAGGACAGGTTCCACTCAAAGCAGGCCGCCATGGTCTCCAAAGAAGTTCAGTGCACATAGTCAGCGTCATATCCAGAAGATGGCATAGCTGCAGAGGTTTGCTGAAGGACATGGATTACTGCAACCATGTCCTGTGGTCTGATGAGACCAAGATAAACTTATTTGGTTCAGACGGTGTTAAGCGTGTGTGGCGGCAACCAGGTGAGGAGAACAAAGACAGGTGTCTACAGTCCAGCATGGTGGTGGAAGTGTCATGGTTTGGTGTTGCATGAGTGCTGCTGGCTGTGGAGAGTTACAGTTCATTGAGGGAACCATGAATGCCAACATGTACTGTGATCATACTGAAGCAGAGCATGATCCTCGCAGGGCAGCGTTCCAACATAACGACCCCTAACACCTCCAAGACGACCACCGCCTTTATCAAAGCTAAACATGCTGGACTGGTCAGCAAGATCTCTGCATTCAACCCATCCATGCAGTGAAACATTCCCTGACACATACACACTAGTGAACAGACACACAAGGGGGCAGTGAAACACTCACATATGCACTACCGGTCAAAAGTTTTAGGACACTACCGGTCAAACATATTAGTACACTACCAGCCTACTACAAGGTTTAAAAACACTACCGATCAACAGTTCTAGATCAAGTTTTGAAACTGTTCTAAAACTGTTGACTTGTAGTGTAAATGCACGCTAGTGAACAGTTACACTAGGGGGCAGTGGACACACTTGCCCAGAGCGGTGGGCAGCCCTATCCACAGCATCCGGGGAGCAGTCAGAGGTTAGGTGCCTTGCTCAAGGTTACTTTAGTCGCGTACTGTCGGTTCATGGGATCGAACCAGCAACCTTCTGCTCACAAGGTTGGTTCCCTAACCTTCAGCCCACGACTGCTCCAATATAATAATAATAATAATAATAATAATTGCTATTATTATAGTGGGATCTGTCCTGCAGCCTCTCCTCGTGTTAGTTACCTTCTCACTCATCCTCACTTCTGTTCTGCTCCTTGTAGTTGGGACTCTGTATCTTACAAACTAACACACTGTCCAGAGTAAACTTGCAGAGCTTTCTTAAAAATTATATCGTCTCTGTCCAATAAAAAACAAGTATCCCAAAAATTGCAACTTTACAGGAGAAACCAAAAACTTTCAATGTTAGTCAATGGAACCAGAATTTTTTCCAAGCTGTTTTGGAGCACTTCTCTTGGTCCATTCATCATGAAATGTTCATACTATGTAAACGACCATTGGCGTGTTCAAATAATGTAGAAAACTCAAATAATGTAGAAAGTTTTTTTTATTGGACAGCGACGATATGTTCATCAAGCAAATATTGAGGCAGAAGTACAAACAGCAGTGGACAAAAACTGACCAAACTGTGACTGAAGGTCTGAACCAGCATGTAAAAGTTTTATATAGCAATAAAAAATATAGTTCCACTGCTGTTATAAAATCATATATTGGAACTACTATTGGTGCAACATGAATAGATTTGCCTACATTTACAGGATTTAGCAGACGCTGTTAGTCCAGAGCAAACTTCAAGTATAAAGTCCGGTTTGTTTGACTAGTGTGGTCACTTAGTTGGACTCGGGCTCAGTTCACACCTAGTGTGATCGCTAACAAAGACCAGGGGGTCACTCTGGTCCACTGTAAGGCTGCGTATTGGCAAGAACTTGGCGATACAATACATATTGTGATACAGGGGTCACAATATAATATATTGCGATACTGCAAGCAATGTGATAAACTGTGATTTTTCAAATCCTACTATTAAAACACACCACTGTATGAACAGGTTTATCAATGTTTACAATAGCACTGCGTCCTTGTGCTGCTTGTTAATGTTGGAGTGAAGCTAAAAATGGATTACAACACTGCCATCTAGTGGTCAAAGGTATAAACACAACACACAATGATTCACTGTCTGCCAGGAATCTGTGTATTGATACTGTGTTTTTGAGAATCGATACAGTATCACCAAACATAATATCCCGATATTCGATATTTTCTTACACCTCTGTGGTGTAAGAGCTGTGACTGTATATGACGTGGGGTCAGTGCTGGAAGTTCAATCCACCATCTGGGCTCCAGGACAGAGTAGAGTCTGACGCTGGTCTTCCATGCATCTTGAAGGATGGTGAACCAGCCAAGCTGTACTTGAAGCTCCAAGTTCTCACGGTACAGACTGACTCTTGACCA
Source organism: Megaleporinus macrocephalus (assembly GCA_021613375.1). Taxonomy (NCBI): domain Eukaryota; kingdom Metazoa; phylum Chordata; class Actinopteri; order Characiformes; family Anostomidae; genus Megaleporinus; species Megaleporinus macrocephalus. The sequence goes on from CM038708.1 coordinate 48,650,353, forward strand.
CTGACCATAAGGAGGAAGAGGCTGGTCCATTCTTGGCTTTGAGCACCCAGTGTTAGGAGCCTCCACCTCATCACACTTGCGTGAAATGTAGTGTGGTTAAAAACCATCGCCTACAATGCATGTGAGCTTCTACTCTGCAGCTAAAGAACAGCTTCCTAGGAAGAGCTGACGAAGAGCTGTGGGCGGTGTTTTTCTCAGTATTCACCAGCCAGGAAGCCACAAGAAACACCTGAGGATGTTCTCAAATCTGTAACAAGAGTGGCTTAGTGTTCTCGTTTCTTCTTTTCTTGCCATCAAAATGAAGAGGGGGACCAGCTCAGAGCAGAACCTTTATTCCTGAGGATATCGCAGTACAGCCACACACAATTTAAGATCAGCTCAATGTAAGATCAGGTCTTAACGGGTGTCTCAAATCCTACTGAGCTCCTACATAGGCAGCATTTTACGTCATAGTATGCGCTCCCGACATGTAGACTGTCCCAATTCTTACATACCTTAAACATGCTGTCTACTGAGGAACCTTATTTAGACCTGATTTTAAAGAAGCATTAAATGCTTCCTCAGCCGCTAAGACAATCCCATGATGCACCGCAGGCTAATCTAGGAGCAGTGAAGTGGTTTTAAAATGTGAGTTATTTTGATTCTCTCTGGAGTTTTAATGTGTTTCTGGTCATATAATCACACAAAACAGTATTTTATTAGCAACTCTGTAACGAGTCCTTCACCATTTACACCCAACGACCTGGCCAATCAGGTCAGGGCAATCTCCTGGGCTTGGGGCGGTTCCTGCTGTAAAACAACAGGTCATGCCGAGCCATAAACTTTATGACAGTCATCCATATAACCGGGCTTTTTAGCTGCCAGGCATGGTCCGTAAGGAATATGTACAACAATCTGAAGATGAAAGGTTGTTGGAAGTCTTATTTTCTCTGTAGATTTGAAATCACTCTTGGGGTGTGTGCCAAATCCTAGTGAGTGTGTAAGTAGGCTGTCTAGGTAGTGAGTGTGTAAGTATCAGTGTTCTCTCCTCATCTCTCCTCATAAAACAGATTACTGAGACGCTCTAGTTAGAGAGAGACTGCGTCACGGCTTGTTCCCGCCCACTGCAGCACACCACCGGTGGTTTAGCTGGTTGCTAAGATACCGGCCGGCAACCAAAAACAATAGCCAGAGGCTTAAAAAATTTGCTAGCATAAATGCTAATGTCTGGAGTATAAAGTGTAAATGGTGAAGGACTCGTTACAGAGTTGATAATAAAATACTGTTTTGTGTGATTATATGACCAGAAACACATTAAAACTCCAGAGAATCAAAATACTCACATTTTAAAACCACTTCACTGCTCCTAGATTAGCCTGCACTGCATCATGGGATTGTCTTAGCGGCTGAGGAAGCGTTCGATGCTTCTTAAAATCAGGTCTAAATAAGGTTCCTCAGTAGACAGCATGTTTAAAGTATGTACGAATTGGGACAGTCTACATGTCAGGAGCGCATACTATGTAGTAAAATACTGCCTATGTAGGAGCTCACTAGGATTTGAGACACACCCTTAAACAGCTGCCTACTTAGTCAGTGTCTACGTAGACAGCTCAGTAGGTTTTGAGACAGACCCCTGGTTTTACGTTTGGCATTTCTAGAAAATAAAATGAAAAACAGTTCCTAAAGACAGTTGACTGCAAATGAATGAAGGGCGCTCTCTCACTTTTTCACAGTACTGTTTCACAAATTCACTGCTTTCTGTCATCTAGGAAGGCTTCCACCAGCTGCAGTGAGTTAGAGCACAGAAAACTTGCGCAACGCTGGCCGGCAGACGCTTCCGTGGCCAAACAGACGTACACACATATTACAAAATGCAGTTCATGAACATAGAAGCCTGAATCACCGACCACATGATAGCTTTTTGTAACTATTAGGCTTGATGACCATCACACAGAAGGTGATGGAAGAATGAGATCCTCAACTTTCAATGACCAAACGTCCAGTAATCAAATTTAGTATGATGAGGGGGGGGACCCAGAATTTGTTCCAGTTAGTCTGAAGAGATTAGTATGATTACTTTTGCATATTTACTGTCAAATTTGGAATGAATAGATCTTTTATCCTTGAACAAACTGGTTCTTTCGAACAATAACGTTTTCATGTTTTACGTAGAGAGAAATGAAAGACAATTAAGGAATTGTACAGAGACAAATGACTCATGAATAGAGCCTTAATTAAAATTTAACTTATTATTATATTTTCAATTTATTTTGTTTTTTTGTCCTTTCCTTTGTGAGGAATGTGGGGTTTGGTAGGGGCGGTATAATTAAAAG
>CM038708.1:48657664-48685164 GCA_021613375.1 Megaleporinus macrocephalus
ACTCTCTGATCTGTTTACTGATAACAAAACAACCTCACAGCAGCTTCTACAGTCAGACTGAACATTACACCGTTTAACTATCTGATCTGTTCACTGATAACAAAACAACCTCACAACAGCTTCTACAGTCAGACTGAACACTTACACTGTTTAACTCTGATCTGTTCACTGATAACAAAACAACCTCACAGCAGCTTCTACAGTCAGACTGAACATTACACTGTTTAACTCTCTGATCTGTTTACTGATAACAAAACAACCTCACAGCAGCTTCTACAGTCATACTGAACATTACACTGTTTAACTCTCTGATCTGTTTACTGATAACAAAACAACCTCACAGCAGCTTCTACAGTCAGACTGAACATTACACTGTTTAACTCTCTGATCTGTTTACTGATAACAAAACAACCTCACAGCAGCTTCTACAGTCAGACTGAACATTACACTGTTTAACTCTCTGATCTGTTTACTGATAACAAAACAACCTCACAGCAGCTTCTACAGTCAGACTGAACATTACACTGTTTAACTCTCTGATCTGTTTACTGATAACAAAAACAACCTCACAGCAGCTTCTACAGTCAGACTGAACATTACACTGTTTAACTCTGATCTGTTTACTGATAACAAAACAACCTCACAGCAGCTTCTACAGTCAGACTGAACATTACACTGTTTAACTCTCTGATCTGTTTACTGATAACAAAACAACCTCACAGCAGCTTCTACAGTCAGACTGAACATTACACCGTTTAACTCTCTGATCTGTTTACTAATAACAAAACAACCTCACAGCAGCTTCTACAGTCAGACTGAACATTACACTGTTTAACTCTCTGATCTGTTTACTGATAACAAAACAACCTCACAGCAGCTTCTACAGTCAGACTGAACATTACACTGTTTAACTCTCTGATCTGTTTACTGATAACAAAACAACCTCACAGCAGCTTCTACAGTCAGACTGAACATTACACTGTTTAACTCTCTGATCTGTTTACTGATAACAAAACAACCTCACAGCAGCTTCTACAGTCAGACTGAACATTACACTGTTTAACTCTCTGATCTGTTTACTGATAACAAAACAACCTCACAACAGCTTCTACAGTCAGACTGAACATTACACTGTTTAACTCTGATCTGTTCACTGATAACAAAACAACCTCACAGCAGCTTCTACAGTCAGACTGAACATTACACTGTTTAACTCTGATCTGTTTACTGATAACAAAACAACCTCACAGCAGCTTCTACAGTCAGACTGAACATTACACCGTTTAACTCTCTGATCTGTTTACTGATAACAAAACAACCTCACAGCAGCTTCTACAGTCAGACTGAACATTACACTGTTTAACTCTCTGATCTGTTTACTGATAACAAAACAACCTCACAGCAGCTTCTACAGTCAGACTGAACATTACACTGTTTAACTCTCTGATCTGTTCACTGATAACAAAACAACCTCACAACAGCTTCTACAGTCAGACTGAACATTACACTGTTTAACTCTCTGATCTGTTTACTAATAACAAAACAACCTCACAGCAGCTTCTACAGTCAGACTGAACATTACACTGTTTAACTCTCTGATCTGTTTACTAATAACAAAACAACCTCACAACAGCTTCTACAGTCAGACTGAACATTACACTGTTTAACTCTCTGATCTGTTTACTAATAACAAAACAACCTCACAACAGCTTCTACAGTCAGACTGAACATTACACTGTTTAACTCTCTGATCTGTTTACTAATAACAAAACAACCTCACAACAGCTTCTACAGTCAGACTGAACACTACACTGTTTAACTCTGATCTGTTTACTGATAACAAAACAACCTCACAGCAGCTTCTACAGTCAGACTGAACATTACACTGTTTAACTCTCTGATCTGTTTACTGATAACAAAACAACCTCACAGCAGCTCCTACAGTCAGACTGAACATTACACTGTTTAACTCTCTGATCTGTTTACTGATAACAAAACAACCTCACAGCAGCTCCTACAGTCAGACTGAACATTACACTGTTTAACTCTCTGATCTGTTTACTGATAACAAAACAACCTCACAACAGCTTCTACAGTCAGACTGAACATTACACTGTTTAACTCTCTGATCTGTTCACTGATAACAAAACAACCTCACAACAGCTTCTACAGTCAGACTGAACATTACACTGTTTAACTCTCTGATCTGTTTACTGATAACAAAACAACCTCACAGCAGCTTCTACAGTCAGACTGAACATTACACTGTTTAACTCTCTGATCTGTTTACTGATAACAAAACAACCTCACAACAGCTTCTACAGTCAGACTGAACACTACACTGTTTAACTCTCTGATCTGTTTACTGATAACAAAACAACCTCACAACAGCTTCTACAGTCAGACTGAACATTACACTGTTTAACTCTCTGATCTGTTTACTGATAACAAAACAACCTCACAGCAGCTTCTACAGTCAGACTGAACACTACACTGTTTAACTCTGATCTGTTTACTGATAACAAAACAACCTCACAGCAGCTTCTACAGTCAGACTGAACACTACACTGTTTAACTCTCTGATCTGTTTACTGATAACAAAACAACCTCACAACAGCTTCTACAGTCAGACTGAACATTACACTGTTTAACTCTCTGATCTGTTTACTGATAACAAAACAACCTCACAGCAGCTTCTACAGTCAGACTGAACATTACACTGTTTTAACTCTCTGATCTGTTTACTGATAACAAAACAACCTCACAGCAGCTTCTACAGTCAGACTGAACATTACACCGTTTAACTATCTGATCTGTTCACTGATAACAAAACAACCTCACAACAGCTTCTACAGTCAGACTGAACACTACACTGTTTAACTCTGATCTGTTCACTGATAACAAAACAACCTCACAGCAGCTTCTACAGTCAGACTGAACATTACACTGTTTAACTCTCTGATCTGTTTACTGATAACAAAACAACCTCACAGCAGCTTCTACAGTCATACTGAACATTACACTGTTTAACTCTCTGATCTGTTTACTGATAACAAAACAACCTCACAGCAGCTTCTACAGTCAGACTGAACATTACACTGTTTAACTCTCTGATCTGTTTACTGATAACAAAACAACCTCACAGCAGCTTCTACAGTCAGACTGAACATTACACTGTTTAACTCTCTGATCTGTTTACTGATAACAAAACAACCTCACAGCAGCTTCTACAGTCAGACTGAACATTACACTGTTTAACTCTCTGATCTGTTCACTGATAACAAAACAACCTCACAGCAGCTTCTACAGTCAGACTGAACACTACACTGTTTAACTCTGATCTGTTTACTGATAACAAAACAACCTCACAGCAGCTTCTACAGTCAGACTGAACATTACACTGTTTAACTCTCTGATCTGTTTACTGATAACAAAACAACCTCACAGCAGCTTCTACAGTCAGACTGAACATTACACTGTTTAACTCTCTGATCTGTTTACTGATAACAAAACAACCTCACAGCAGCTTCTACAGTCAGACTGAACATTACACTGTTTAACTCTCTGATCTGTTTACTGATAACAAAACAACCTCACAGCAGCTTCTACAGTCAGACTGAACATTACACTGTTTAACTCTGATCTGTTTACTGATAACAAAACAACATCACAGCAGCTTCTACAGTCAGACTGAACACTACACTGTTTAACTCTCTGATCTGTTTACTGATAACAAAACAACCTCACAACAGCTTCTACAGTCAGACTGAACATTACACTGTTTAACTCTCTGATCTGTTTACTGATAACAAAACAACCTCACAACAGCTTCTACAGTCAGACTGAACATTACACTGTTTAACTCTCTGATCTGTTTACTGATAACAAAACAACCTCACAGCAGCTTCTACAGTCAGACTGAACATTACACTGTTTAACTCTCTGATCTGTTTACTGATAACAAAACAACCTCACAACAGCTTCTACAGTCAGACTGAATATTACACTGTTTAACTCTGATCTGTTTACTGATAAGAAAACAACCTCACACACCGTCTGCAGGAATGAATGAATGAATGAATGAACAACGTAGATGTACAGATAAAGGAATGAACGAATGTAGAACAGCAGAGAATAATATAAAAACTGAGTGAATGCATTCTGTGGTCTCCCGGCTGAAACTCGCTGTAACGTCTATAAATGAGTTGAGGTAAGAACTGAAGAGGCGATACTTTTAATGTATTTATATTTAAATAAAAAACAAAGAACAAGTTTCTCCATCATACAGGTTCTTTAAACACACACACATATATACATATACACACACACAAATATACGCATACACACACAAATAAACGCATACAAACAAACACACATACTAGTGTTGCACCGATACTGTATCAGTATCGGCGCCGATACTGTCACTTACACACAGTATCGGTATCGGCAATAGAGCCAATACCATAAGGCTTATTGACGCGCATGCGCACCACTAAATGGCGGTTGACTGAAGGAAACAGCATGTCCGCGGTGTGAGAGTATTTCTCGGTTGAGATGGGCAGCAGAAAAGCCCGCTTCAAAATTTGTAACGCCAGCATTCCGAGGGGTGGCACGACCAGCAATACATCAAATTAAATTAAGTATTTAATGCGAAACCACGTCAAATAACACACCGATTTCATCCAAGCAAGCACAAAGAAGCAAGCTAGCACAAAATACAACCTATAAAAAGTGGAACACTATAAATATCTGGATTTATAGCCATATATCGAGTATTTAAGTCAGTTGGTATCGGTATCGGTACTCAGTATCGGCAGATATCTGAAAAGCTGGTGTCTGTATTGGTATTGGTAAGGTATAAGTGGTATCGGTGCATCCCTAACACACACACACATTCATACACACATTCATACAAACACATACACAGATATATACACACAAACACACACATATATTCATATACACAAACATACACACAAATATATACATACACACATACCTACACACACACACACACACACACATTCATACAAACACACACAAATATACGCATACCCACACACACACACAAATAGACATTTATACACATATATACAAACACATACACACATATATACACACAAACACACACACATATTCATATACACATACATACACACACAAATATATACATACACACATACCTACACCCACACACACACACACATACACATTCATACAAACACATACACACATATATACACAAACACACACATATATTCATATACACAAACATACACACAAATATATACATACACACATACCTACACACACACACACACACACACACACATTCATACAAACACACACAAATATACGCATACCCACACACACACACACACACACAAATAGACATTTATACACATATATACAAACACAAACACATATATACACACAAACACACACACATTCATATACACAAACATACACACAAATATATACATACACACAAACAGACATTTATACACATATATACAAACACATACACACACACATTCATATACACAAACATACACACAAATATATACATACACACACACACACACACACACACATTCATACAAACACACACAAATATATGCATACCCACACACACAAATAGACATTTATACACATATATACAAACACATACACATATATATACACACAAACACTCACATATATTCATATACACATACATACACACACAAATATATACATACACACGCACCTACACACACACACAAACACACACACACATATTCATATACACATACATACACACACAAATATATACATACACACACACCTACACACACACACAAACACACACACACACACACACATAAAAGTACATACATACATACATATACACACACATATATACATATATATCTTGTTGGTGCTGTGCAGCTAAACTCCTCACTCGTTAAGGGAGTGGTTGTATAAACACAGTCGAGCTCTTTACAGTAATCCACAGTAAAACATCTGATGGGCGCGTTTAGTTCCTCACCTGTTAAAATATTAAACACTAAAGACTGAAAAAGGTTCGCCTGCCAGAAAAATGAGCCCCGTCCAACTTCAAATTCTCACATTTCGAGTAAATATAATTTCCGCTAGTGATTTTAGACAAACAGACACAAGAAAACAAGTGAATTTACCGCTTAGAGCCTCCACACTGAACCCAAACCATCTCTCAGCAGCTACCCGCTTATTTCTAATCCACATTCTCAAACCAAACACCACATATCTCTGACCATACACCAAAAAATTAATCTAAACTCAATATAGCTGATTAAAATATCTCCAAATGAACGTTTTGTGTAAACATTAAGCCCCTGTGTGTCCACGAAGTTCCAGTGTTTGGAACTCTCCGTTCCGCCTTAAACGGGTCCGTACGGACTGCAGGGCGGCCGTTACGCCGGACTGTAACCGCCTGACCATTTAAGGTGGAACTGAACAATTCGAAGGAGAAGCGGATTTTAAAGTCACACACAACACAAAAATACACCTCAAACATCAGAAATAAATGCCACTCACTCTCCAATCACTGCAGCAAGGAGACCGACGTCCTCTCAGGTGTGAGGAGAGATCAAAATATGCTTTTAATCAGCTCCACAGAGTCCGTGTGATAGTTCAGCTCTCACCTCATGTGCCTCATGTGTCAAACCGGTGGCTGGGAGGGGAACTAACTTCTCCGCTGGCAAAAAAGGAATTCTCACAAGTCTGAAAAAGGAAGAGCTGAGGAGGAGAACTTAGACGAGAACCGAGGAGGGCAGAACTGGGCTCGGTGTCTCTGCTGTACCGTCTGACTGACTGACTGACTGTCAGCGACGCGGGTGGAGATAAATAAACCCTGTCCTTATTTAACGTTACACACTTTCTGTCGCTTGTTAAGTCGTGGGTTGAGCCACCGACTGATATTAAACCCACTGTTTCTAAATACCTTCACGTTTTCCTTCATTTTCTTTCATTTTCTTTCATTTTTACTTCTTTTTGGTCACTTTCAGCTGTTGCTAGACGCGCGCGCGACCTCACCAGCGGCTAGCTCCCGCACTTTAGCAGTTAGCTTTATTTATTTTTATTTTTATTGGCTAAGAAAATAAACATGTAAATTTAAATTATGTCCCTAAAATCTTATACAATACAAACCTATATTGAGTTTTTAAAGTTTTTAATGTTTAAAAATATAATGCCGTTGATTCAATAGTTTGTTTACCAGCTAGCTAACAAGCTAACCTTTTATTAAATAATTAATTTAAAGGCATTTAATATCGCTAAAACTCTAATATATTTAAATCGTGATATTGATATTATTTTTAGTGATTTGTGCAAAATACGCTAACATATATCATAGATGTTTTTCTTTCGTTTGTTTATTTTGCTACTAGTTTAGCATGTTTACTAGTTAGCGCCCTAGCTAGACCATTATTTAAAAATAATTATTTAAAATATTTTTCTATGTTAATATAGTTTGTTTTACAATTAGATTTATATTCTGCTTGTTCAGAATTACTAGTTAGCATCCTATGTCTATTTTTATTAATTATTTAATTATTTGAAAGGTAATTAATTTATAGCTGTTATAATATATATTTTTATTTATATTAATTTGTTCAACTTTTGGTATCACAAATATGTTTTTTCTGTTTATTTCTTTTCATATTTTGCTACTTGTTCAACTTCAATTGTAAAAATTAAAGATAAAGTTTAAGTATATACATTGGATGTCTATTTGAGTCCGTACAACAGCTAAACATAATCTCAAGTGCCAGGGCAAGAAAATAGACACCATCAACCACCTGGGATACAACACCAATTGCCTAGCAACTAACTGGGATACCATAGCTTAAGTTGATCAGATTACAAAGTCAAATAAATAAATAAAATTACAAATCCAAAGAAAGAAAAACAAGTATCTATAAAATAACTTTACAGGAGAAGACAAAAACTGTCTTTACTTTTAATGTAAGTCAATGGAACCAGATTTTTTTCCAAGCTATTTTGGAGCATTTCTATTGGTCCATTCATCGTGACATTTTCACACAATGTAAACGTTCAAGTAATGTCGAAAAATTTTAATTGCCAAAATGCGGATACATGTTTGTCTTTTGACAGTGACAATATATATATTTTCATTTATTTATTTATTTTGTTACCTGTTCAGCCTATGCTGTGGTATCCCACATAGTTGCAAAGGTGTTGCTGCTAGGCAGTTGCTGTGGTATCCCAGGTAATTGCTAAGGTGTTATATGCTAGGCAGTTGCTGTGGTATCCCAGGTAGTTGCTAAGGTGTTATATGCTAGGCAGTTGCTGTGGTATCCCAGGTAGTTGCTAAGGTGTTATATGCTAGGCAGTTGCTGTGGTATCCCAGGTAGTTGCTAAAGTGTTATATGCTAGACAGTTGGCTTTGTATTCTAGGTGGTTGATGGTGTCCGTTTTCTTGCCCCGACAGTTGAGATTATGTTTAGCTGTTTTACTTCCCTTCGTGTTTACTGATTAATTCCACTGACACGCAAGAAGCTATTTATATTTTAGCACATTAGCCTCAACATTTCTAAATGAATATCTTACCAACCACAGACTCAAATAGCCTTCCTTATTTTGAGACCCAGAAAGAAGCAAGTCATATTTCTGTAACACCACAGATAAAAACTGATCCTGGGCCAATAATTATTATCTCATTGACATTCAGTCAACCTTTATTTAAACTCGGAGTACATTAAGGGGTGGCCCTCATGTACAATGTAGTCGAGCTTTGTGCATTGTAAGGGGATTGACAAAGTAAAATGTAAAAAAATAAAATAAATAAAAGATGTAAAATACAAGATATAAAACAAACACGATAAAAATAATAAAGATTACAGATAAATAAATAAAACTAAATACATAAAAGAGTAAAATATAAATAATAAACAATAAGAACAATAGAAGAAAATAAGGAAACGATAAAAGAAAGAAAAAACAGCGAAAAAAACAAGATTAAAAGGAAATTAAAAGTTAAATAAAAATGTTAAATAAAAGAAAAAACATTAAAAAACTCAAACATTAAAACTAAAAACTTGAATCAGCTAAAACAGTGGCAGGCTGTCTGAAGGTGGTTAGATTATGTATTCTGTGTATATAATTAAACTTTAAAGCATCTCTGTGTCTGTAAAGTCTGCGTGTTTCATGCATGGTGCATGTAAGAATCATTAAAATAAACAGTCATAGTTTTGTGTTTGTCAGTTTAGGAGTGAAGGAATAACCGGTACAATGACCTACTTACAGAATTACTTTCAACTCTGACGGGAGATCCTGATTTTCAGAGTGCTGCATGTAAAGAGGTTAAACTAGTATTTATTAAAAATACACATATATATCTCAGTTAAATGCTGTTTATCACACTGTGCATTATTCTGTAGCTCAGCAATGCATCACTCTGCCTTCATGGATTTGGGGGGCCACACCTGAGCCAGCTGGGGCTTAAACTTATAACCCAACTGAGGCCCAATGTTACAACCCAACTGGGCTCCAAAGTTATAACCCAACTGGGGCTCAATATTATAACCCAACTGGGACTCAAAGTTATAACCAAACTGGCACTCAAAGTTATAACCTAACTGGGACTCAAAGTTATAACCCAACTGGGGTTTAAAGTTATAACCCAACTGGGCTCCAAAGTTATAACCCAACTGGCACTCAAAGTTATAACCTAACTGGGACTCAAAGTTATAACCCAACTGGGGTTTAAAGTTATAACCCAACTGGGCTCCAAAGTTATAACCCAACTGGGCTCCAAAGTTATAACCCAACTGGGACTCAAAGTTATAACCCAACTGGGGTTTAAAGTTATAACCCAACTGGGGTTTAAAGTTATAACCCAACTGGGCTCCAAAGTTATAACCCAACTGGGCTCCAAAGTTATAACCTAACTGGGGTTTAAAGTTATAACCCAACTGAGGCCCAATGTTACAACCCAACTGAGGCCCAATGTTACAACTCAACTGAGGTCCAATGTTACAACCCAACTGGAGCCCAAAGTTACAACCCAACTGGGGCTCAATATTATAACCCAACTGAGGCTTAAAGTTATAACCCAACTGAGGCCCAATGTTACAACCCAACAGCTCCTCCCCGCCTCTCAGAATTAGGTCTAGTCCTGGTCTTTAAAATGATCAAACACTAGCAACACAATCAACATAACTGACTAGAGGTTAGAATTCAGTGTCAGTGCAACAGCGGTAGAAAGTGGTATTACAGTGACTCACTATCACCTCTTCAGGTACAAAGTGGTACTACAGTGACTCACTATCACCTCTTCAGGAACAAAATGGTACTACAGTGACTCACTATCACCTCTTCAGGTACAAAGTGGTATTACAGTGACTCACTATCACCTCTTCAGGTGCAAAGTGGTATTACAGTGACTCACTATCACCTCTTCAGGTGCAAAGTGATACTACAGTGACTCACTATCACCTCTTCAGGTACAAAGTGGTACTACAGTGATTCACTATCACCCCTTCAGGTACAAAGTGGTACTACAGTGACTCACTATCACCTCTTCAGGTACAAAGTGGTACTACAGTGACTCACTATCACCTCTTCAGGTACAAAGTGGTACTACAGTGACTCACTATCACCTCTTCAGGTACAAAATGGTACTACAGTGACTCACTATCACCTCTTCAGGTGCAAAGTGATACTACAGTGACTCACTATCACCTCTTCAGGTACAAAGTGGTACTACAGTGATTCACTATCACCTCTTCAGGTGCAAAGTGATACTACAGTGACTCACTATCACCTCTTCAGGTACAAAGTGGTACTACAGTGACTCACTATCACCTCTTCAGGTGCAAAGTGGTACTACAGTGAGTCACTATCAACGTTTCAAGCACAAAGTGGTACTACAGTGAGTCACTATCACCTCTTCAGGTGCAAAGTGGTACTACAGTGAGTCACTATCAACGTTTCAAGTACAAAGTGGTACTACAGTGACTCACTATCACCTCTTCAGGTGCAAAGTGGTACTACAGTGAGTCACTATCACCTCTTCAAGTACAAAGTGGTACTACAGTGAGTCACTATCACCTCTTCAAGTACAAAGTGGTACTACAGTGACTCACTATCACCTCTTCAAGTACAAAGTGGTATTTTGAGGCAGGTATGTAAACTAAAACTTTTACATACTAGAATACAGTTTGGAACTAAGCTCTGCAGCAATGTATCTCTCTAGCATTGGGGACCAAGACTCACCAAATCCTAGTTTTCACAAGTTCAAGTGAAGTCACAAGTGCTGATGCCCCACCCAACAGACTCACATTGTAGTAGAGTTAAACAGAGCAAGCTTTGAGACTGATGACATTATTTAGTCAGTTACAGTAACAATGAATCATAAGTCATAACACACAAAAGTCATAAGAGTTGGCAAGTGTGCACAGCGGAGGCCTCTGCACACAAGAGCTGAATCTGTGCAGCAAAGTAAAAGTGAAAGCTAGTTTCGATGAGCTTTCTGCTGCTGCAGGAGCTCCTGGTTCCTTTCTGAGAGCCGTGCTTGGTCATGGGAACTCGCTCCATCTCACTTCGTATATTGGACCAGTATTATCTCAGCTGGTTTGTAGTTCATTTCTATAAGCATAAAGGAAAAAACACATCCCTTCATGGAATAATGTCCATTGTCCTGTGAACGGGATGTACATTGTGGCATTAAGCTGTAATACTACTTACAGGACACATCTGAGGTCATTTCAGGATCTGACCCACATGACCAGGACAAACAAGTGGAACGTCTAGCCGCCTCTAAGGACGTGCAGTTCAAGTTAGGCCACCATTAAGGCAAATGATCTATTGTTGAGATGAACTGACAGTGTTGCCGGGGGTTTCTACACGTTACTATGACCCTTAGATCACCCCATGGCTGTGCACTACTGCTTGTCCACCTAGATTATTGTCCTAACAATGTAATAATCTTTTATTTTGGAAAATAAACTAATAATCACCCCAAAGATATTTAAAATGCACACAGACTTTTATTTTGGAAAATAAACTAATAATCTCCTCAGAGATATTTCAAAATGCACACATTTGGAAATATAATTGGAAATATAATAAGAGTCTCTTCAAACTGATTATAAAATGCAAAGACTTTTATTTTGGAAAACAAACTAATAATCTCCTCAAAGATATTTTAAAATGCACACAGACTTTTATTTTGGAAAATAAACTAAAAATCTCCTCAAAGATATTTCAAAATGCATACAGACTTTTATTTTGGAAAATAAACTAATAATCTCCTCAAAGATATTTCAAAATGCACACATTTGGAAATATAATTGGAAATATAATAAGAGTCTCTTCAAACTGATTATAAAATGCAAAGACTTTTATTTTGGAAAATAAACCAAGAACCCCCTAAAATGATTGCTGATGGTCTTCTCTGGGGTGGATGGGATCTTCCAGCAAGACACTGAAACACGTCACACGACTAGAAATGTCCCACACTGGTTAGAAGAGCTGCGCAAGACCTCCAAGTACTACCCCGGACCCCTAATTCCCCCAGACTTGAACCCAGTTGAGCATCTGTGGGACCACCTGGATGGTGGTGTTGGCTCTATGGATCCTCCTCCACGCTCCCTCCAGCAGCTGTGGGATGCACTGTAGTCAGCATGGCTACAGATACCTGTGACCTCCTACCAGGACTTTACTGAGTCCCCCAGTCCGTCTAGGGGGCACACAGCTGCAGGGTTGGGGTCGTTACTCTAATACATAATCCATTCAAGTTACTAATCATGTCTTTACTCAAGGGAGTAAACACAATATATACTATAAACACAATATATATATATATATATATATATATATATATATATATATATATATATATATATATATATATATATATATACTACAACACTGTGCTGAAAAAATACAATTTCAACATAATTGTGCTTTTCAATGAAGGCTATAATGTAAAACATTGTGATTTTAATTGAATTGTAATTTTTAAAATGAGTATAATTGTAAATGAAACTTGCAATTTTAACACTATTACAATTTTCAATTTAGACTATATTATAAAAATTGCGAGTATGATACATTGGTGATTTTCAATTTAGTCTATAATATAAAAAACTACGTTCAATACAATTGTAATTTCAACATAATTGTACTTTTCCCATGTAGGCTAAAATAAAACAGTTGTGATTTTAATAGAATTGAGATGTTCGACATAGGCTATAACTGAAAAAAATATAATATAAATATTGCAATTTTGATATAATTTTGATTATAATTGCAATGGCTGTAATTGCAGCTTCGCTAGTTCAAATTTTCAGTGTAGGCTATAATACAAAAATAAGTTTGATATAGTTGTGATTTTCGATGTAGGCTATAGTTGACAAAAATTGCAATTTCAACATTACTGTAAATTTAATGTAGGATATAATAAAAGAAACTTGCAATTTCAATACAATTGACATTTTTAATATAGAGTATAATATAAAACGAGATTCTGATATAATTTAGATTTTCATTGTAGGTCATAATTGCAGTTTCGCAGTTATTAGTTCAAATTTAGTTCAAATTTTCAATACAAGTTTGATATAATTGCAATCATTGATGTCAGCTATAACTGAATTGCAACTACTGCAATCTCAACATAATTTTGCTTTTCGATGTAGAATATAATGTAAATATTTCGATTTTAAAAGAATTGCAACGTTTAGGCTTTAACTAAAAAACTTGTATAATGGTGTTATTCATAATTGTGATTTTCAACGTAGGCTGTAACAAAAATTGCAATTCTGATATAATTACAATTTTCAGTTGAATATTTGAAAAAAAAATGCAATATTGATTTAACTGCTATATTGTGATTTCAATATAACCAATTTTGGATTAAAGCCATAATTGAAAAAGTTGATTTCAATGTAATAACATTTAATCTTTTAGATGTTTCTATTTTGTTCAACTCACCTACAGCCAGTTCAAACACTTGTTACGTGTTATTAGGTACTTAAAATTTAATAAAGTAGGATAAAAAAAATTCTGTTTTTTAAACTTCTTTTGTAATTTCAAAATATAAGACTGAAAGTTTAAGTATCAAGGGACACCTGAAGGAGGCTGACTCGCAATTAATTGTACTCCAAAACCCAACAGTAATAGTAGAGCTGCGTTACTCACGATTATTTATTTACAGACTTACTTTTTTATTTATTTACTGACAGCTTATTATTTATTCGCCCGTCTGTTCACTTCCAAACAACCAACCAACCTGTGATACAGAAAACACAAACCACACTTTATCAAAATATAGTTTATTCTGGAGTTTATCCATTTGATTTGACTCAAATCACAAAGGTCAAATCAACATCGCAGAGAAAGCCTCTGCAACAAACTGTGAGCTAGAGAAAAAAAACAAAACAAAAACAAAACTGAGGGGAAAAAAAATCTGTGGGCGAGGAAAAAAAAACAAAAAAAAAACCAAAAACAAAAACAATATGGTTTAACAGATATTTACATGGTCCAGGATGTTGTGATATGCCCATGTACGTCCATTAGCTATTTTTTTTTATTTTTTATTTTTGAGACGACTACAAATAAAGCAGAATTACAAAAGATTTCAAAAGAGTACAAAACCTCCAGGGGGTCGTGGACACGGCGAGGAAAGAGCCAGGCGGAAAAAAAACTAACGTGGTTTTTTTTTGTTTATTTTTTTTTTTCGAGTGCACCATAAAAAGCACGTTCTCTTTAAAATCAAAAAACGTTATAAAATACCATTCCACTGTCATAGACAATATAATAAATAGTGTCTTTATGGTACAATCTATGTTGATTATTTAAAGCAAGCATCAAAATACTCATCTCTTTACAAAATTTGAGACATTCTGGACAAAACCTGCAAATTATGAATTACTAGCCTATAGCATATAAAAAAGAATCTAATATATATATATATATATATATATATATATATATATATATATATATATATATATATATATATATATATATATATATATATATATATATGAATCCTTGGATGTCACGGTAGGACGAGCCGACGAGGACGCATACCTGTAACAACTGTTAGAACATGCGTCCTATAATAACCCAACGTTCAAGTCAATACAACACATCTCTAGACACATCTCTTCTGTTCTCAAAACAAAAAACAAAAAAAAGAAAAAAGAAAATATCCAGAATTGTTAAGTGCTCAATGGAACTCTTTGCATTTACGTCTATCTAAAGTGCAGGAGAGTAACTCGCGCGTCGTCCGTCCTTTCACTTGCGATTCGTTTAAACTATGACCGTCTAATGGTATTTTATAAAGGAACTCGACAGCTCGTCTGTTAATCGCGCACTTCAAAAGCAGTGTTTCTAGGAGACATGGATTCCGTTTATAATTATTTTTTAAAAAAAAGAAAAAAAAGTGAAAATAAAATGATCCTCCGTCAAGCTTTAGTGCCGCCGGCGAATGGAATAAAAATAATAATAATAATAATAATAAAAAGGACTAAAACGAAGCCACCGACTTTCAGTGCACAGACCGGCCTTCGCTTTCCTGAAGAGGGCGCTGTTCTCTGTTCCGGCTGATTCAACACGCTCTGTTTGGGAAGCGGTCACTGATACTTCTCCTGCGGTCACATAGGGACCAACACTGTTAGGAGCCCATTAAAGACTAACGTGAGCCCAGCTTTCCCCTTAAACCACAAGGTAACTGAACATCCAAGACAGTCTGGTGCTGGAGCTGAACGGGAACGCCGCTGCTGCTCCAGAACATTGGCATGTGGGTCGATTCGGAACGCCGTTCTAGAGAGTCAGAAACGTTAACTGTGGTGGTGAATGGAACCAGACGTCCGCTCCCTCACAGACAGATGCCTGATGAGCTGTTTGTGAAACAGATCTGGCCTAAAAAGTCTTTCTTTCTTTAAAAAGTGATTCTTGGTGGAGGGACACGTGGAGGGTGTTGTGAGGCCCAATAGTCCCCCACTTGATTTAGAACTATATCACTATCACCTCCACCACTGATAAACTCATGCAGGTTGTTTTTGACAGTACATAAAATGCTGTAGATGTGGTGACCCCTGGTTCCCATTATATGGTTCTCCAAGGGTTCTGCAGTAAATACCATAAAAAGAACCATCTGTCTGTTTAAATAGTTCTTTGAATTAAGGAACGGTTCATCAGATTGGTGGAAAACAGCACCGAGTAGAGTTCTGCTATATAGAACCACACGGCTTGCCATCAGCGTAAGGGGCCATAGGGATATCCAGCAGCGTGAGGAGCCATATGGATCCCCATCAACCTGAAGGGCCATTTAGATCTTCATCAACCTGAGGGATTATACAGTATTCCATCAACCTGAGGGAACCTATGGATCTCCACCGACCTCAAGGACCACATGAATCGCCATCAATCTGAAAGATCAAACAGATCTTCAACAACCTGATAGACCATATAGATCGCTATCAACTGGAGGGACCATATGGATCGCCGTCAACCTGAGGGACCATATAGATCGCCAATAACCTGAAGCATCATACAGATCTCCAACCCGATGGACATTATGGATCGCCATCAACCTTAGGGGCCATATAGATCTCCATCAACCTGAAGCATCATACAGATCTCCATCAACCTGAAGCACCATGCAGATCTCCAACCCGATGGACATTATGGATCGCCATCAACCTGAGGGACCATATAGATCTCCATCAACCTAAAGAACCATATAGATCTCCATCAACCTGAAGGACCATATAGATCGCCATCAACCTGAGGGACCATATAGATCGCCATCAACTTGAAGCACCATACAGATCTCCAACCCGATGGACATTATGGATCTCCAACAACCTGAGGGACCATAGACACTGCATGGCTAAAGAACCCTTGAAGAACCATTTTTACGGCTCTCAATCTGGTTCTCAGGGCTTCTCAGCCCACCCACGTTTTTGCTGTGTGTTGGGATCAAGCTCAGGGTTTGAGAACCACTGATCTACACTAGCCTAACAGTTAGCATACAAAACTATTGAAGCCTCAGAAACTTCAGACACCAAACCCGTCCTGACTGGATGATCATATTTGAAGTAAGGGGAGAAAACTGGACCCGAGACGTGGCCCCTATAAAGGCATACACTCTTTGCAACACACCAGGGACGTGACGAGCGCCGCGGAAGCTATCGGAGCCCAACTGGAGCCTGTCTGCTGGCAACTCACGTTTCTGTCTCGATACGTTATCTTTCTAACCGATATCAAGCCTTCCGTGTCAGAAGAAGCCTGCTTTTCTCCTGGGGTGTACCAGCCGTTCGTCTGCGGGAAAACGAGTGAGGGTGGGCAGTAAACCTTAGAATTCACTAGTTCGCTTCTGTCTAAGCCATAAACGTTGCATAGGTTGTATTAGGATGAATGTATCGCTTTACCGAGTCAATGTTTAGGTCTTCTAACGGCCTCGCTCGACTCTCTGAAGCTCAAAAAGAAAAGAACGAATTTTAAAATAAAGGGGAAAACGTTAGATATCCTGCCATTCTTAACGGCTGAACTCAACAGGATCTCTGGAGCTGCTAAAACAAAGCTTCGCTTAGTGCTGAACGCGTCCTAGACACACATCAGCGGTGAGATCTACGGCCTCCTAGTTCTGGAATGAAGAAACAGAGAATGGGTCTCTCTTTTAAAGAGTTAAAATCAAAATAACTGATGACGACTGGTGATTTATTGGTCATGTGTCCTGTGTGTGTTGAGGGGGTGGTAAATAACAGTCCTTTATCACACCTGTGTGTGTGTGTGTCTGTGTGTGGGGAACAGTGTGTCCTCTCTCTGAGAGGGGCTCTGTGGGGGTCCAGAGCTTAGATCAGCAGACCCAGGGCCAGGGACAGTCAGTGAATTTGGCTATGTACACATTCATAGTCGGTCCATGGCTTCCCCGGTTGGCAGCATCATTTCCGCAGGTCTAACACGCAAACCTGAAACGGAGGGAAAGGCCGTTACTACGGTTACGCAGCACCACCATTCTTCTGTATGTCTCGACCCAACTGATTGCATGAAGACATCAAACATATGGCTAGAGGGTCTCAGAATACGTTGTGCTTTTGTTGGAGAAGTATAACAAGTCCTATCAAACCCAGTTTATTTGAATAGCGCTTTTTACAACCATGTTGTCACATGTATCGGGGGGCCGGGAGCAAGCCAGAGCCGACGGTGGCAGGAAAAAACCCCTCAAGACTGGAGGAGAAAACCTTGGGAGGTACCAAGACTCACAAGGGGCGACGCGTCCTCCTCTGGTCGAACAGTATTTACAGTTTAGGATACATTCAAAAATAGAACTAAGGGAATCTCTGTTTGAGGTCTGGAGGGTAAACGCCTTAGAAACTGCCCAAGTAGAGGCAGCCTCTGAGGCTGACTGAGGCATAGATCGGCATCAACCTGAGGGACCATATAGATCGGCATCAACCTGAGGGACCATATAGATCGCCATCAACCTGAGGGACCATATAGATCGCCATCAACCTGAGGGACCATATAGATCGCCATCAACCTGAGGGACCATATAGATCGCCATCAACCTGAGGGACCATATAGATCGCCATCAACCTGAGGGACCATATAGGTCGCCATCAACCTGAGGGACCATATAGATCGCCATCAACCTGAGGGACCATATTGATCGCCATCAACCTGAGGGACCATATTGATCGCCATCAACCTGAGGGACCATATAGATCGCCATCAACCTGAAGGACCATATAGATCGCCATCAACCTGAAGGACCATATAGATCGCCATCAACCTGAAGGACCATATAGATCGCCATCAACCTGAAGGACCATATAGATCGCCATCAACCTGAAGGACCATATAGATCGCCATCAACCTGAAGGACCATATAGATCGCCATCAACTTGAAGGACCATATAGATCGCCATCAACCTGAAGGACCATATAGATCGCCATCAACCTGAAGGACCATATAGATCGCCATCAACCTGAAGGACCATATAGATCGCCATCAACTTGAGGGACCATATAGATCGCCATCAACTTGAGGGACCATATAGATCGCCATCAACTTGAAGGACCATATAGATCGCCATCAACTTGAGGGACCATATAGATCACCATCAACTTGAAAGACCATATAGATCGCCATCAACCTGAGGGACCATATAGATCGCCATCAACTTGAAGGACCATATAGATCGCCATCAACTTGAGGGACCATATAGATCGCCATCAACTTGAGGGACCATATAGATCGCCATCAACTTGAGGGACCATATAGATCACCATCAACTTGAAGGACCATATAGATCGCCATCAACTTGAAGGACCATATAGATCGCCATCAACTTGAAGGACCATATAGATCACCATCAACTTGAGGGACCATATAGATCGCCATCAACTTGAGGGACCATATAGATCGCCATCAACTTGAGGGACCATATAGATCACCATCAACTTGAAGGACCATATAGATCGCCATCAACTTGAAGGACCATATAGATCGCCATCAACTTGAGGGACCATATAGATCACCATCAACTTGAGGGACCATATAGATCAGCATTAACCTGAAGCACCATACAGATCTCCAACCCGATGGACATTATGGATCACCATAAAAAACAGCTTGGACATGCCTACTCTATTATGTTAAATGGATTCCACAATCCTTCCACAGCGTTTTCAAACCTAACTCTTTTTTATGTCTTGTTTCTTTTAACTAATTGACTTATTTGAGTTAATATAATTTTTGATTATTCTGAGAATGTTAGGTGTTTTTTTTACTGTGTTATGGATTTGGAACCAATGGATGATTTTATGGTGTTTGTGTCATATATATATATATATATATATATATATATATATATATATATATATATATATATATATATATATATATATATATATATATAGAGAGAGAGAGAGACAGAGATATTAGGAGATGGAAGAATCGATCAGCTATGTATCGGTGATCGGCCGATACTTCTCCAGTTTAGCCAATCCCGAGAGCCGACCGATGGCGATTAACCAAAGAGCCTAATTTGTGGATTTCCAGCTGGCGCTTCATCCAGAAAGAGGAGCCCTCCTTGAAACGCCAGCTCCCTGCAATTCCTATCTGAACCACTAGGTGGAAACACACACCCTTTCATTTTCCACACACTGATTTAAGCGGCGGCCTCGCCAGAACAGTTTACGGCGTTCACGGCATGCGCTGATAGAAAACATGTCGTCCGTCTGGCAGTGTTTACCGTACGTGACTCAGACTCATCCAGGACGAGTTTGTAAAATCAACATGTCTTGGAATATTTACACACACGAATTGTTAAAACTGGCACGTTTATATTTTGCATTTTGAGTTTTTCAGTCGCCTAGTTTTAAACTGATAATTCACAATTTCCACACACCAGCCAGTTACCTTAGAAACGGTGTTTAGCTCCGTCCTCCCTTTAAAACCAGTCCCAGTATGAAGATGGACCGAGAGGGAAGAAAACCAATTTCGTTACTTTCGTTTTGAAGGCTCTCCGCTCGTAGCCTGTTTGAAGAGTAAACTAGCGCTGTGATTGGTTGAAGTGCTGATCGGTGCGGTTACACTCATAGTCCAGTTGCCTAGCGCGCGAATGCAGAGACAGTTGAACTCAAAGCCATCAAAAGCTTGTCTCGTATTTTGAAGAGAAGAGTCG
The DNA here is from genome assembly GCA_021613375.1 of Megaleporinus macrocephalus. Lineage (NCBI taxonomy): Eukaryota > Metazoa > Chordata > Actinopteri > Characiformes > Anostomidae > Megaleporinus > Megaleporinus macrocephalus. Next base: position 48,678,352 of record CM038708.1, read on the forward strand.
TAGCAGAGTTTGATGTCTAAAGGCGTATCTGCTGAAGGTTGGTGGATCTGCAGCATGGTTGTAAAAGGCGCTACTCGAATAAACTGGACTTGGTCTGACCTGCTATTCTGAGACCCTCTCTGTCCCCAAACCACCGGGACAAAACACCTGGGTTCTCTGCTCTCGTGAGAGCACGGACACTTACCGATCCGTCCGACGCGCTTGCTCCCACTTTGTCGCCGGTAGAGTTCCAGCACACTTCAAAAATGCCCCCCGTCCCTCGGTAGCTGTTCACTAGAGCGCCGCTCTTGTGGGGGAAAGCAGAAGCACATGGGGGAGAAAAGGTGAGACAGGCAATCATCATACAGACACTGAACCAGAGAATGACTAGCAGGTTTGGAAGACTGTAAGACCTATGAGCTACTGGCTAACGGGGAATGCATCCAAGACCACCATCCAGGTGGTCCCACAGATGTTTGAGAAAAGCTTCACATGGCCAGTGCTGCGGGGCTTTCATTACCTGCGTGTTCCAGATGTGGACACATTTGTCGAAGGAGCCGCTGGCCAGATGGCACCCGTCGGGGCTGAAGGCCACGCTGTAGACGGGCTCCTGGTGCCGGGTGAGCGTGTGGATGCAGGCTCCGCGTTCAGCATCCCAGAGCCGCACCGTCGAGTCGAACGACGCACTGAGAGAGAACAACGACAGAGACGTCACACCTCACACCCAAAACCTCAACACAAACATCTCATCTTTAACTTTCTCCTCTAACGCCAAACGCAGCTGCTGGAGGGAGCGTGGAGGAGAATCCATAGAGCCAACATGACCATCCAGGTGGTCCCACAGAGGCTGAACTACAGCGATGACCTTAAAGAAGTTAAAAGGCCTGATTTTTATTTATTTATAATTATTTTTAAACCTTCTATTAAGGGCTTCATATCTGGATGCACTTCATACATCAGGCCAATGAGAGGGCAGCACGGTGGTGTAGTGGTTAGTATGGTGGTGTAGTGGTCAGTATGGTGGTGTAGGGGTCAGTATGGTGGTGTAGGGGTCAGTATGGTGGTGTAGTGGTTAGTATGGTGGTGTAGGGGTCAGTATGGTGGTGTAGTGGTTAGTACGATGGTGTAGGGGTTAGTATGGTGGTGTAGGGGTCAGTATGGTGGTGTAGTGGTTAGTACGGTGGTGTAGTGGTCAGTATGGTGGTGTAGTGGTCAGTATGGTGGTGTAGTGGTTAGTACGGTGGTGTAGTGGTTAGTACAGTGGTGTAGTGGTCAGTACGGTGGTGTAGTGGTCAGTACGGTGGTGTAGGGGTCAGTACGGTGGTGTAGGGGTCAGTACGGTGGTGTAGGGGTCAGTACGGTGGTGTAGTGGTCAGTACGGTGGTGTAGTGGTCAGTACGGTGGTGTAGTGGTCAGTACGGTGGTGTAGGGGTCAGTACGGTGGTGTAGGGGTCAGTACGGTGGTGTAGTGGTCAGTACGGTGGTGTAGTGGTCAGTATGGTGGTGTAGTGGTCAGTATGGTGGTGTAGTGGTCAGTATGGTGGTGTAGTGGTCAGCACTGTCTCCTCACAGTAAGATGATCTGGGTGGGATTCCCGGTCCGGGTGGTTCTGTGTGGAGTGTGTATGTTCTCTCCGTGCTTGAGTGGGTTCCTCCGGGTACTCCGGTTTCCTCCCACAGTCCAAACACATGCATGTTAGGATCCTCACTCTAAACTGACCGTAGGTGTGAGTGTGTGTGTGTTGGCCATACGATGGACTGGCGACCTGTCCATGGTGTACCCCACCTTTGCCCCATGATGCTGGGATTGTATCCAGCCCCCCGTGACCCGCGTGACTGCGTACCTGGCCAGCATAAGATTGGCGTTGGGGTTGTTGGTTCCAGGTCCAGTGGGGCTCCATTTAATGGTGTAAATCTCTTTACTGTGGGCTTGCAGGTCGTGAACACACGTGTCCTGCTTCATGCTCCAAAGCTGCAAAAATAAAAAAAGGCATTTGTCATTCCAGAGGCAAAATGTTTTTGATCTGAGAAGACAAAACAAACAAGTAATGCTCAGTCAGACATATACAATCACTAAGAAGGTCTGAGCTGTGAAGCAATAAAAGTAAGGATAAAATTATATTTCCTGATAACAATAACACCCAAAGCATGCTCAATAAAACTATTACGCTACTTGTTCCCTCCATCCGTAATCAACTGTAAGGGACAGCTTTGAACAGTTCCCACTTTATACACTAGGTGGCAATATGTGCCTTTTACACTGTAGACAGGGAGAGAGTCTAGCCATTCACTCACAGCAGCACACAGTAAAGGTTTTAAAGATATTGAACGCTAAACATAGCTTTTCTTTTTTTGTGGACAGATTTAAGTACCATTTTATAACCTTATTTATAAACATTTTAACATTAAAACATTAAAAAAATACAAACAAATAAACCCCCCAAATAAATAAATAAATAAATAAAATAAAAATAAGAGGGGTCAAAAAAGAGGACTTCCATGCCTCATGCATTATTTAGCTTACCATTAATAAAAAATAAGACAAATATGGATAAATATATTTCCTAATAAAACTAGAAAGTGCTAAGCCACCCTCGGATCTTGGTCGCTGTAATAAACTCTTATGGATCCTGGATATCTTTAAATGATCGAGTGGTATATACCCCTAAGTATTTAAATCCTGTTTTGGCAATCAAAAAGGGTAACATGGTGCTTTATGATTTACTGAAAAGCATAAATGGCTTTTAATGGCCTGGTAGAAGTGCGACACCCTTAGAGCATAATTTTTCTAAATGTATATATTGTTTATGATTACATATATATCTATTATAAATCATTTCAAACACTTAGACAACATATTTATCTAATTCTGCAGTACAAATGCTACTCATGTCCTGTATATCTTATGTATATTCCTTTATATATTTCAGTTATTACTATATTTATGTATTCTAGCTTATTTTACTTATTATTGTCTATTTATTGTTATGTTTGCACTGTTTTTACTAATATATATATATATAAAGTTGCCCTGCTGTTGTGTTATTAACTGAGCCTCACCCCAAGCATTTCAATGCATGTATGTCCTGATATGATGTGCAAACGACAAATAAACCTGAAACAGGCTTTAAAATGAATGGCAGAAGAAATATGATTATAAATATGATCTAAAAAGGACTGAATGACCTGCAGGGAAACGCACGGTACCTTTAGCGTCATGTCGTCGGAGCAGGAGGCGAGAAGGCTTCCGGTCGGATCCCACTTGATTGCGTTCACTTCATTCTGAGATCAGACCGAGAGAAGAAAGAGAATCTAAGTATGGACTCAGCACAGGTGCGTGTACTTGGTTATTGAGACAGGTGGAAAGCCCAGCGTTACCGTGTGGCCCTGGAATGTTTTGACTGGTCGGTCTTGACCCAGCTTGCACACGTGGATGCACATGTCTGTGCTGCAGGAGGCGAACGTGTTATTGCTCTGCCAGTCCACGTCCAGAGCGGGAGCTGCACACAGAGACAGAAAATATTAACAGGCAAACATCATATATACATTTATACGTCTTAATATCCAAACTTTTATACTTTGTTTTATTTCGTCTACTATTTTATTTTAATGTATTATTTATTTTCATTTTGTTTGCTCTTGTTTTATTAATTAACTTATTATCTTAATTGTTCACCTGTTATTTTTATTATAAATGATACATTTTATTATTATTAGCACTCTTTATTTTTATGTAAATAAAATTTGATTGATTGATTGAATCAAAGAGGGTTAGGTTTAGTCTAAATGTAGGAGTTTGGGTTTACATACTCCATATATGATGATTTTCTATATATTTAACTTATTACTATCCCTGATGACGCCTTGGTTTTAGAACAAGACAAGTTTATTTGTGTAGCGCTTTTACAACCATGCAGCAGGTATCCCCCCGTGAGCAAGCCAGGAGTGATGGTGGCAAGAAAAACTCCCTCAGACTGGAGGAAGAAACCTCGGGAGGAACCCAGACTCAGACAATTTTTAAGCTAAATTCAAAAATAGACCCTAGAGAATCTCTGAAGTAGGGGCGTAAGAAAACGTTGTAATATTGAATATCGGGATGTTTCGTGATACTGTATCTATTCTAAACCTTTGACCACTAGATGGCAGTGTTGTAATCTACCATTTTTAGCTTCACTCCAACATTAACAAGTAGCACAAGGGTGCAAAGCCATTGTAAGCATTGATAAACCTGTTCATTCATTGCAGTATCGCAATATATCACGATATATTAAACCATGACCGTATTGTATCGTCAGGTTCTTGCCAATACACAGCCCTAGTTTGAAGACAGGATGGTCTTGGATGATCCGAGTCAGAGAGTGAGCTAAAACAGTGCCATCATATCTTAATGCTGGTACATCTGGATGCTACAGTGATGCAGCTGAGGGGCGTAGCAGATGGCTGGTTGGTGTTAGTTGAGGAGGAGGCCCTGATCTAGATCTGTTTCATCAGTTTGGCATGGAGAGCTAGCCAGGGTGGCTTGGTTAAAATCAAGATTTGCTGCTGAAGGAACTGAACACATTCATACAATGTCTGGGGCGTCCAGGAGAAATCTGGAACCTAACTTTGTTCTTCAAACTGGATCAAGATCTGATCTACTTCTCTCACAATAACATATTCATGTTACTTTGTATTGTGTTTATGATCATTATCATCTGTTCAAATCACATCTGGTGCTTTAAACTATCAGCGTCCAAACATTTTTGGAAACAGGATTTGTTGTCGGTCCTACGTTCTCCATCCAGCTGAAAAGGACAAACTCGGTGCTCCACAGAACACCTGGCAGATCAGACACAGAAGCTTGGCGCTCACCTGAATGGAATGGAAACTGCTGCTTGGCTTCTCCCGTGTGTGCATCCCAAATGATTGTGGTCTGAGGAAGACGAGTCATTCGTTTAGCAGACAGCCAATCCAACGTCCTCCACCAACAAACCAGAAAAAAAACAAAAGTGAAGCCGCAACAGATCCGCTCCTACCTTATCAACGCCGGCGCTCAGGATGAAGTTGCCTTTCTTGTTCCACTTTAGAGCAAATATGGGACCCTTGTGTTGCCCCAGTGTGCTGGCAAGGTTTCCTATAAATAAGAGTAACAATTATTATAAAGGAAGAGGAGAGAGAGAGAGAGAGAGAGAGAGAGAGAGAAGTTAATACGAGCGGCTGTGATTGGATCAGCGAGACATACCGTCTTTAGTCCATATTCTGGCATAGCCATCATAGGAGCCCGTCGCTAGAAGAGTACCTTCACTCTGTCAACAGAAAGAGTGAGTAAGTGAGATAAAGAGAGTGTGAGAGAAAAAAAACAAAGGGACAAAAAAAAAAATCAAGAAAAACAAAGAAAAAAGAGAAAGCGAGCAAGAGAAAAAGCAAGAGAGAAAGAAAGTGAGCGAGAGAAAGTGAGAAAGAAAGAAAGAAAAAAACGAAAGCATGAGTGTAAGAAAGACAGCGTGAAAGAAATAGAGAAAGCAAGCAAGAAAAAGGAGAGAAAAAAAGAGAAAGAATGAGAGTGAGAGAGACAGAAAGCGAGCGAGAGAAAGCAAGAAAGAAAGTGAGCGAGAGAGAAAGAGAGGGAGAAAGCGAGATAAAGAAAGCGAGCGAGAGTGAAAGTGAGCGAAAGAGAAAGCAAGAAAGCGAGAAAAGAGCAAGAGAAAGAAAGCAAGCAAGAATAAAAGCGAGGGAGAAAGAAAGCGAGAGACAAAAAGTGAGAAAGAAAGCGAGAGAGAGAGAGAGAGAAAGAAAAAGGAGAAAGAATGAGAGTGAGAGAGACAGAAAGAAAGAGAGAGAAGGCAAGATGAAAAAAGAGAAAAAAACAGGGAGAAAGAAAAAAGAGAAAGAAATTGAGAGACAGAGAACGAAAGCGAGCAAGTGAAAGCAAGCGTGCGAGAGAGCGAGAAAGCGAGAACGAGAGAGAAAGAAAGCGAGAGAGAAAGAAAGCCAACGAAAGCGCAAGAGAGAGCAAGAAAGCGAGAGAGAGAGCAAGAAAGCGCAAGAGAGAGCAAGAAAGAGAAAGCGTGCGAGAGAGAGAAAGCAAGAGAGAAAGCGAGAGAGAGAAAGCGAGAGAGAAAGCGCGCGAGAGAGAGAGAAAGCGAGAAAGTGAGAAAGAGAGAGCGAGAAAGCACGAGAAGAGAAAGCGAGAGAGAGAAAGCAAGAGAGAAAGCGAGAGAGAGAGAAAGCGAGAGAGAAAGCGCGCGAGAGAGAGAGAAAGCGAGAAAGTGAGAAAGAGAGAGCGAGAAAGCACGAGAAGAGAAAGCGAGAGAGAGAAAGCAAGAGAGAAAGCGAGAGAGAGAGAAAGCGAGAGAGAAAGCAAGAGAAAGCGCGTGAGAGAGAGAGAAAGCGAGAGAGAAAGTGAGAAAGAGAGAGCGAGAAAGCACGAGAAGAGAAAGCGCGAGAGAGAAAGCGAGAAAGCACGAGAAAGAGAGAAAGCGAGAGAGAGAGAAAGAAAGAGAGAGAGAAAGTGAGAGAGAAAGCGAGAGAGAAAGTGAGAGAGCGAGAAAGCACGAGAAAGAGAGAAAGCGAGAGAGAAAGTGAGAAAGAGAGAAAGAAAGCGAGAGAGAAAGTGAGAGAGAGAGAAAGAAAGAGAGAGAAAGCGAGAGCGCTCTGGCTGTGACTCACGTTCCAGTCCAGTGAGGTGACGTCCTTGTTGCTGGGGACGTCCTGTCCTCCCTCTCGGATGCAGTGACGGAGCACCAGCTGTGTGGATCCTCCGGAGCTGCTCTCGCTCAGGTTCCAGATCCGAGCCGTCGAGTCCCCGGACCTGCACACGCACGCGCACACACACACACACACACACACACACACA